>PVJH01004538.1:0-123936 GCA_004026705.1 Nesogale talazaci
TTGCTTTGAGGGAGCACCAGGGTGAGGGCCCAAGGTCTACCTGCTACCCTAATAATTGGCCTATAGATATGTTCTTAAATTAATTCCCACCTTATAACAGATAGTTGTATTTATGTATGGACATACCTATGCAAGTGCCCTTTGCCTTCTAACTCTTTCCTCTATTTCCTTCCATCTCCCTCCTGTCCCACCATCTTGTTCCACCTTCACTGGCATTTCAGTGTTTCCTCATAGATTAATTGCCCTGGCTTAATCGTGACCAGGCCTCCCACACCCTCCTTTCCATTGATTCCAGACCATTTGTTGCTCCCCCTCCCCCGCCCATGTGTTTGTCCATACTCCCTTCTCCTCCCCTCTCTCATGCCCCCAGGAACCGTTGCTTGCCCAGTCCTTTCTGTGGCGCATAGCATCTCCAGAGGGATGTATTCCTCTGAGCAGCATGTGTCAGTGTAGAGATGGACCAGCTCTCTTCCTCTTCCTCCCTTCTTGTCTTTATCCTTGTGGGTGTGGAATGTTGACCCCTCCCCCAACCTGTTCTCTGCCATGCCCACTTCTAGGGATGGAATCCATCTGACTCTGGTTGCTTCCGGCTCTGTAGCTCTCTCTTTTCTTGCATCCTTCCATGCATCCATGCTGTGCTCATGGTTGGGTGCTTTGTGGTAGGAACTGCTTGCCAGCTCCAGTTTCTGTGGAGACAAGACAAGTACTTACCCCCACCCAGGTACATTAGTGCCCCATTCCCTCTGTTATCCTCTCATTTTTGAACTCCCTTTTATCTCCCTATCCCCTCTACCCCCTCACCTTTCTCCTATTACTGTGTTGCACCCAACGTGTACCTCCCTGGGTTTGGTCCTTCCTCCTCCCCTTACCCTACTTCTTGGACCAGCTGTTATGGTATAGGAGTTTTCTCTTTTATACTCACCATACTGTTTCTACTTACCTCAGGGAGCTCATGCAGTACTTCTCCTTTTGTGATTGACTTCGCTCAACATAATTTCCTCCAGTTCTTCCCACGCTGAGATGTGTTTCATGTGCTGGTGCGAGCTTTTGAGTGAGGCATAGTATTCCATTGTGTGCATGTACCAGAGTTTGCTAATCCATTCATCTACTGATGGAAATTTAGATTGCTTCCAAGTCTTAGCGGTTGTGAATTGTGCTCTAATAAACATTGGTGTGCATACCACTGGCTGTGGTTTATTTCTTGCCTTTTCTGGGTATATACCCAATAGTGGGATAACTGGATTGTAGGGTAGTTCAACTTGCATTTTCATTAAATATCACACGACTGCTTTCCACAGTGGCTGTACATATATCTACAAGACCATGAGCAATGTAGAAGTGTTCCTATTTCACCACATCCCCTCCAACATTTGCTGTTCTCTGTTTTTCTGGTCTGGGCTAACCTTAAGGGTGTTAGATGATATCACATGGTTGTTTTGATTTGCATTTCTCTGATGGCTAGTGAGCAGGAGCCTTTCTCATGTGTATTGGCCATATGGACCTCCTCCCTAGTGAAATTATTTTCAGTTCCTTTTCCCATTTCTTCATTGGGTTATCTGTTTTCATCTTCTTGCAGGATATGAGGGTATTGTAGATTTTTTGTAATAAGCCCTTTGACTGTTGTACTGTTGCTAAAAATCCTCTCCCAGTCTGTGGGTTACCTGGCTACCCTCTTGGTAAAAATGCACACATGTGTTTTATTCTAAGTAAGTCCCATTTGTCAATTTCAGTTCCTCTGCATGTGTACCCTGTGCTATTGCAGTTAGCCTTTGTATTCCCTGGGTCAAGGTTCTTAGAATTTCCCACATTCTCTCGCTAATGGTCCTGATGGTTTGTGGTTTTACTTCCAGGTCCATGGTCCACCTTGAGTTTGTTCTTGTGCATGGGGTGAGGTAGAGATTTTGTTTCATTTTTATACATGTAGATTTCCATTGTTTCGAGCACGATTTGTTTAAATCGGGCATCATCCTCCCACTTGATTTTTTTGGGGCCCTTGTCGAAAATCAGTTGTCTACATGCCACTGGTTTTATTTTGGGATTTTCTATTTTTTTCCATTGATCTATGTACCTGTCATTATGCCAGTACCATGCTGTTTTGACCACTGTGGCTTTGTAGCAAGTGTGAAAATCAGGTAAAGCCAGCCCTCCGACTGTGTTCTTGTCCTTGAGGAAATCCCAACTAATTCTAGGCTTTTTCCTCTCCATATGAAGTTGGTGGTCAATTTTTCCAGTTCTCTGAAGAAGGTTGTTGGTATTTGGATCGAGATAGCAATGAACTTATAAAGTGTCCTGGGTAGGATAGACATCTTTACTATATTGAGTCTCCAATCCATGAGCATGGGATGTTCCTCCATTTGTGTAGGTCACTTTTCATTTCCTGTAGTAGGGTTTTGTAGTTTTCCTTGTATAGGTCTTTTGGGATTTTTTTGGTCAGGTATATCCCTAGATACTTCAATTTATTCTTGGCTATAATGAATGGAACTGCTTTCTTGATTTCCTTTTCCATGGTCTTGTCAGATGTGTAGGGCAGACTAATTGACTTCAGTTTGTTGTTCTTGTATCCTGCCACTCTTCCATATTCCACTATGGCTGTTAGTACTCCGGTTGTGGAGCTCTTGGGATTTGCAATGTACAGGATCATGTCATCAGCGAATAATGAAAACTTGACCTCCTCCTTGCCCATTTGGATACCTTGGATGTCTTTCCATTATCTTCTGTTATTTGCTAAGACCTCCAGTACTATATTGAATAGTAGTGCGGATAAGGGGTATCCTTGTCTAGTCCCTTTCTTCAGTGGGATCGATTTAGTCTTTACTCCATTGACTATTATGTTAGCTATTGGCTTCTCATAGATAGCTTGTATTAACTTGAGGAACCGTCCTTCTATTCCTATCTGTCTGAGCATCTTGCTTAGGAAAGGGTGCTGGATGTTGTCAAATTCTTTCTCTGCATCTATAGATATTATCATATGGATCTTTTACTTCATCTTATCAATATGATGTATAATATTGATGGATTTATGGATGTTAAACCATCCCTGCATCTCTCGGATGAATCTTACCTGATCCGGATGGTTTATGCTTTTTATATATTTTTGTATTTTATTGGCCAATAACTTGTTGAAGATTTTTGCATCTATGTTCACTAGAGATATTGGTCTATAGTTCTCTATTCCTGTGGGCTCCCTTCCATGTTTGGGTATCAAAGTTTTACTGGCTTCATAAAATGAGTTGGGGAGTTTTCCATCCATTTCTATACTCTGGAAAACTTTGTGGTACATTGGTGCCAGCTCCTCCCTGAAAGCCTTGTAGAATTCCCGAGTGAAGCCGTCTGGCCCAGGAGCTTTTTTTGTTCGTATACTCTTGATAACCATATCTATGTTTTCTCTTGTTATGGGTTTGTTTAGTTTCTTGACCTCTATCTGGGACAGTCTAGGGAGGGATTGTTTGTCCAGGTATTTGTCCATGTCTTCCAGATTGTTGAACTTGTTGGAGTACAGGTTTTCATAGTATTTTGAGATAATGATTCTAATTTCATTACGGGCTATTGTGATTTCCCCCATTTCATTCCTCATCCTGTCTATTGTTGCTTGTTCTTTCCTTTCTTTGTTCAGGTTTGCCAGTGACCTATCAATTTTATTGATCCTTTCAAAGAACCAACTTTTTGCTGCATTAATCTTTTGCATCACTTGTGTCTTACCAGTGGTTCAACTCTGCCCTAATTTTCATAATTTCTTTTCTTTCACTGTTGGAAGTATTACTCTGCTGGCTCTGTTCTAGTTGCTGAAGTTTTTGTGAGAGTGTGTCTGCCATTCGACTCTCTTCCTTTTTCATATATGCTCCTATTGCAATCAGACTACCTCTGATAACTGCCTTCATAATATCCCAGAGGTTTTGATACGAAGTATTCTCATTCTCATTAATATCTAGAAATGTTTTGATCTCCCTTCTTATATGGATCATTACCCATTCATGCTGCAGAAGTTCATTATTCATCCTCCAACTGTTTGCCCTTGTTTTACTACTTGTCCTTTTATTAATCTCAAGGTTTATCATATGGTGGTCAGAGAAGGATGTCTGTATGTTCTCTATAGGTTTGAATTTACTTATGCTTTACTTGTGTCCCAGCAAGTGGTCAACTTTTGAAAATGTGGCATATGGACTTGAG
Source organism: Nesogale talazaci (assembly GCA_004026705.1). Classification (NCBI taxonomy): domain Eukaryota; kingdom Metazoa; phylum Chordata; class Mammalia; order Afrosoricida; family Tenrecidae; genus Nesogale; species Nesogale talazaci. The sequence continues at coordinate 4,168 of PVJH01004538.1, forward strand.
AAAAATGTGCACTTTTTTCATCTTATTGTGGTATTTCTTTGCTAAACTTCTTTCCCAAAGACCTGTCTTTCTCTGATAGTGGCGTGTTAAAGTGTCCTACTATAATTTTTGTGTCTGTATTATCTTCTTTCATGTTCTGAATAGTCTGTTTGACAAATTCCGCGGGTCTCTCATTTGGCGTGTATATATTTATTATGCTCACTGGTTCCTGGTGAAGTGTTCCCATGAGCATTATAAAGTGCCCCTCTTTGTCTCTTTTTATGGCTTGAACCTTGAGGTCTGTTTTATCTGCGATTTAGGATTGGGACCCCTGCTTTTTTTGATTCACCATTAGCCTGATATATCATCTTTCAGCCTTTTATTCTTAGTTTATTCTTGTCTGCGAGCTTAATATGTGTTTCCTGTAGGCAACAGATTGATGCATTATGTTTTCTGAGCCAGTCAGAAAACATCTTTATTTTAATGATGGAGTTCAGGCCATTGACATTTAGAGTTATTATTCCAATCTGTGGGTTCATCGCTGGCCTGTTGTGTTTTTGGTGTGTGTGTTTTCTTGTTCCCCTTTTCATAGCTCTGCTGTGTTTTCATTGGGGGCTTCTTTATTGCTATGTTTTCTACCTGTGGCCATATGTTCTTGGTGATTGGGGTTAGTCTGTTGGCTCCTGGATGAGGTTGGAGTACATGATGTTCTCCTGTTTTTGCTTGGTGGGTATTGATCTTCTGGCCATAGAGAGTTGGCAAGGATTTTCCTCAGAGTAGGGTGTCTCAAGGCATATTCTTTGAGTTTTCCCTTATCTTGAAAGACCCTTATTTCTCCATCTATCTTAATAGATAGCTTTGCAGGGTAAAGAATTCTAGGGGAGGCCTTGTTTTCCTTCAACTTCTGGAAGATATTGGTCCCCTCTCTTCTTCTCTTCATGGTTTCTGTTGATAGGTCTGCACATATTCTTACATGAGAGCCCTTATATGTGACCATCCTCTTTTCTCTAGCTGCTCTCAGGATTTTTGCTTTTTCCTCGAAGTTGGATAGTTTAACTATTATATGCCTTGGTGAGTTCTTCCTGGGGTCTAGTCTGCTCGGTGTCCTCTCTGCTTCCTGTAGGATAGACTGGTTCGCATTCATTAGGTTGGGGAAATTTTCTTTTAGAAATTCCCTTGTTAAATTAGCTGTTGATTTCTTCACCGTGTCTTGTTGTGGTAGGCCAATGATTTGGATGTTGCTCCTTTTCATAGCATCGCATTTTTCTCAGGTTTACCTCTGTCTCTTTTATTATCTTGCTTGATTGTCTTTCACATTTATTAAGGTCAATCTGATTGTCTTCAAGGTCACTGATACGAGTCTCAGCCTAATCCAATCTGTTTGTGAGATCCGCAACCCTGCACGCAGCTTCTATTTCCCCTATTAACTCCTGTATTTCCCTCTGATGCTTGATCCTCATTCCCTGTATTGTGGCCTTCATCCTCTTTATCATTGTATCCTTTGTCTGTGTAGCTTTCTTCATCTCTTTTATTTCTCTTATCAATCTTCGAAGAATTTCTTTTTATGGCAGATCCACATCAGATTCTTCTATGAGTGTAATGAGATATGTTGCTGTGGTTCATCTTTCTTGTTTACTTATTAGCATTGATGTGGTGTTCTGTTGTTTACATGTTGTTTATGCGTTGTTATGTAAGGTTGGTGCCATATTTATCGGTTACCAAAGGCCCTTGTGTACCTTCAAAGTGATTGGTGTTTGTGTTTTCACAGGGTACCTGTGTTTTACTGTGGAGATTGGTCTGGTTACTGTGTAGGCAAGTACTGTGTTGCTTTAAAAGTCAGCTGTCCCCTTGTTTCCACACAGTTTCCCATGTACACAGACTCCTGGGCACACAGCTTCCCAGACACACACACTCCCAGCCACAGACTTCCACACTGTACGGTGCAGCAGGTTCCCACCTCTGGTGCTGGGTTTGCAGTAGTTCAGCTTAATTCAGGAGCCAGTCAACTGTCCTCTTATTCTCAGATTCTGTGCACAAAGGCTCCTGGAGGCAGACTCTGAGGCACACAGACTCCCAGGCACACAGGAAACCCAGGCTCCCTAGCTTGGAAAGGCCAGACCGCAGGACAGAGCCAGGCTCAAGCTGTCAGGCTCCCACCTAGGAGAAGTCAGAGGAGGACCGCAGGGCAGGATCAGGCTCAAGCATCCATGCCCCCCAGCTTGGAAAGGCGGGAGGAGGACCACAGAGCAGAACCAGACTCAAAGGGACAGACTCTCAACCTAGGAAAGGCTGGAGGAGGCCCGCAAGGCAGAGCCAGACTCAAGCATCCCTTTTCATATAGTATACTGCCCAATGTGTCCCTTCACCCCCCCTCCCCCGTTGTCCATACCCTAGAGAGGAGGTCATATGTAGATCCCTGAAATTTGTTCCCCTTTTCTACTCCACCATCCCTCCACCTTCCCAATATCACCACTCCTCCCACTAGTCCCGAGGGATCATCTATCTTAAATTCCCCATGTTTCTCACTCCAGTGTATATCCCCTGGTCTAGCTGAAGCTGTCTGATGGAACTGGGATCATGATAGTGGTGGGGAAGAAGCATTTGAGAACAGAGGAAAGTTAGACATTTCATTGTTACTACACTCTACCTTTTCTGGCTCATCTCCTCGTTGCAACCCTTCTGTAAGAGGATATCACATCACTTATTAATGGCCTTTAGGTCCCCAATTTGCACTCCCTCTCATTTATAATGATATGATTTTTATTTCTTTGATACTTGATACAGGGTCCCTTTGGCACCTAGTGTAGGCACAGGCTGGTGTGCTTCTTCTATGTGGGCTTGCTTCTGAGCTGGATGGTTGCTTGTTTACTTTCAAGTCTTTAAGACCCTAGATGGTACATCTTTTGAGAGCCAGGCACCATCAGCTTTCTTCACCACATTTGCTTATGCACACATTTGTCATCAGCTATCATATCAGCAAAGTGAGCATGTAATGTTGTGATTATTAGTTCCTGATACCTGATAATTGATCCCTTTGATCAATTTGACACCTCTTGGTCCCACACTGGTGTGCTTCTTCCATGTGGGATCTTTTGCTTCTGAGCTGGATGAGCACTTGTTTACTTTCAAGCCTTTAAGACCCCAGATGCTATATCTTTTGATAGCCGGGCACCATCAGTTTTCTTCGCCACATTTGCTAATGCACACATTTGTTTTCAGTGATTTTGTCGGGGAGGTGCACATCATGGAATGCCAGTTTAAGAGAACACTGCCCTGAGGAAGTACTTGAGTGGAGGTAAAAGGTCCATCTGCTGTCCTAATACTAACCCTATATGTATATCCATGTTGATCAATTTCCCGAGCATCATATATAAATATATGCACCTATGCACATGCCGGTATTTAAACCTCTGTAAATGCCCCTTTCTCTTCAGTTCTTTCCTCTATTTCCTCCCATCCCACCATCATGCTCAACCTCCTTTGGGCTTCAGTATTTTCTCTCTGTTACATTAGTCTTGATCAATCCCTAGCGGACCTCTCACACCCACCCTGTCACTTACTTTGAATTATTTGTGATTCCCTTTTCCCTGGGCCAGTCAACACCACCTCCTTTCCCCCTCCTCTCCTTCTCCTATGTCCAACCTGGAACCATCAATCCCATTGTTTTTGCCTCCAGATTGTTCATCTAGCCTATTTTATCTAGATAGTCCAGCAGAGAAAACAATATGTACCAAAAAAGGTATCCTAAAATAAAGAAACCCCCCGAAAAAATGAAGCAGCCAACGAAAATAGCACAATGATAATATCAACAAAAGACCCCAATGACCAATATATATACCTATATGTAAAAATATAAAAATAATAACAATGTAAAAAACCTATAAATAGTTTAAAGTTTATTTGTTGACCTCCAGGAGTGTCCCCTGGCTGTGTCAGATGGGGTGGCATACCCTCACCCCAAAGGATATTCTTGGCGCTCCATCTGAAGCTCCATGCTCTGTTGCAGACACTTAGTTTTTTGCCATGGTGTGGTTGGGCCAGAGAGGGTGAAATCCTGACCCTGTTTCTTCATTGGTGACCCCAAAAGGCCTTGGGTCAGCGAGGGTAGCCGTATTTCATATTGGGTCCCGCCATATGATCCTCTCTCTGCATCAGCTGTTCTGAGTGGGAATATCATCCTGAGGGCTCGGTGGGCAAGGATGTACTCCATTCCATTTTCCTTCCCCCTCATTTGTTCTCATGTACTCTGTTCAGAGATATCTCACACCACAAGATGCAGCTTCAGCGCTGTCCTCTAAGGCAAACTACCCTGGGGGAGCGGCAGCTGCCCCTGTAGTTAGGATTGGGGTTGAGAGCTCAGACCTCTCCACTGCTTCTCTGCTCCATTATGTCATGCTGCATTCATGTCCATGAACACCAGATTTAAGTTTTGTCCCTCTTTTCCTATGGAGATATAAAATTACATTCCCCTTGGGTGGGTTAGTGCGGCATTCCCTCTCTACTTATCACCAGCTGACTCCCCCGTCCCCCGATGCCCCATCCTAGTTGGCTACCATATTTAGCCCTGGATTTGATCTGGCCCCTACTGTACTACCTGGGCCTTCCCCCAGGATTTGTGGTTTTAATGTTATTGTTCAATGGTTTCTGCATAGTTGGAGTCTCTCTTTCTCTCTGTGTGTGCATGTGTGTGTATAGTGGGGATGAATATGGATCTTTTCTAGTCTGTTGGTGAGGTACCTGGCTTGAAAATTCCTTGCACAGATGAAAGCGCCTCCAGCACCGCGACAGTTTGTTGAAACATTTCCACTGATATCCCATCCATTCCTGCGGCTTTTTCCTTCACCAATGTCTTCAAAACAATTTGTAATTTTTTCTTCAATACCTTTAGTTCACTATCCACTAAGCTGGGTGAACATTAACCAATTATTTTCTTATAATGACTGTACATTCCTTGAAATCAATAAGAAAAAGAGAAACATAACAGAAAGTAAATGAAAAGAGTATAAAAAAGAGCTTCACAAAAGTCAATTAACATACAAAATCATGTCCAACCTTTGTCACGTTAGAAAATACAATTTAATCACAAGAACCACTTTAGTTCATTAATACTCAGAGAGACAGCATTTACTCAATGTGAAGGATCTGGGGAATAATCAATAATTATTGTCCATTTGATGAATGTATCTATTAAGGGGTGAATTGGCCACTTTATCAAAATATTAACAGTAAATATTATTTGACTAAATAATCACATCTAATTTTTAAAAGAAGCCCTGGTGGTATAGTGAATAATACAAGTTGGAACTGACTCTCAACAGTGAATTTTGGGGGTTCCTTTAGAAATAGCTATTCATAATCTCAAACACATTTGGGAAATTGTAGTTTTTTCCAGCATTGTTACAAATAGGTATATTTGGGCAAATTATGGTACATGCATTGTATGGTAAATTGCATAGCTCTGTCTCAACTTCGGTCATAACATTTTGATCTTAAATTTGACACTTGACTTGAGCTAATTTTTGATGTTGGCAGATGCACTGTGCATTGTAAGATGTTTAGAAACACCTGATGCCTCTATTCTCCATGGTATTCACTCAGATTTGAAACAACCAAATATTACTCCAGGCATTCCAATATCCCTTGTGGGACAAATAAAATGACTCCATTTGGAAAATCTGTAGCTACATAGTAAGTATCTAGGAAGAAAGAAATCATTATTTTGGAAGCAGCCCTTTCCTGTTTATGGTGGAGGAAAAGTTGGCATTAGTCATATATGACAGTTCTATGATATGATTAATTTAATTGCTATTACTTAATTGTATACTGAAAAATGTCCAATTGGCAAACCGTTATTATACACATTTTTCAAATAACAGAAGTTGTACAGCTGCAAATCATATTTTCACCCAAGCAGTTTCTGAATGCCATACAATGATCTGTAGAGTATATCACTTATATTCTAAAAGTGCAAATAAATCATTATGAAAATGTATTTTTCTGAAAAGTGAATGAGCATAAGAATGGTTATAGAATGAACACACGACAAAGCCCTTGCCTGTGATCTCCTCTGGGAGAAACAATGGGAGCACAGGCCCTTTTCTTTTCCATTGTAGTGAGTGCACACATAAGCTATATAACTTAGGAGGTTAGGGACTGCCCTTCAGTACATGTCTCAGCACCTTAAATGTACTCAGTTGAGTAATCCCACACATAGGCATCCCAGGGCTGGGCTGGCAGAGCCACGATGTTTGAAATTGCTCTGAAAATGAAACACATATGAAGTCTGTATATTCAAAGTTCAAAATTATTTTCAAACTGCAATATAGTATGGTCTACAAAAGTTATAAAACTTTTAAAAATAAAAATGCAACAATAAACAATTCTCGATGGACATCATGAGTGTATTTCTTTTCTAAGACTGGAGAAAAAATCATAATTACTGATTTATCATGGAGTTCCTCTTCACCTGTTCACTTCAGGTCCCTTCATCCACAGTTCCTACTGCCACGTCTTCCAAACTGCAATCAAGCAGGTTCTTTTCTAGTATTCTAATCTCTAGTTTAGGTATCTCCATGTCCCTTATTGCACAAGTTTACAATATTAACTGCTTTTGACCCTATCTAGTTATGATTTACCTGCCAAATCTAATCTTTTCCTATTTTATCTGCTTCTCCAATATGTCCCTGCTCATGAATTTCCAACACAATCATCCTAATTTGTGTGCACTATTTAGCCAAACTTCAAATAGCCCTCCACATGTTTAGTCTCTACTTCCAGGTCATCATACAAAATGTTGATTCATTTCTAGGGCACAGCTGTCTAACTACTGGATGTATCAAGCTCCAATTTCTAAGTAAGACAACTAAGGAATCATGACTAAGGTTTCCCAACAGGCACATTTCAGAATTGAAATTGGGTGCCTCTGGCTCCAGTGCCACTGTCTTCTAGGCATAAGAAAAATCTCTTTCTGTGTCTTCAAATGTAGGCAGTTTTCTGTATTTCATGGCAGCGCATATCCTAAACCCTTTACTGAGCTCCCGGCTGTAAGTTTTAAAGAAGCTGAACATCAGGCTAGGAAGCTGTGTACTGGGCAGTGAAGTAGGAAAGGGATGAGTGCCAGAGCCTGTGCTTTAATATTCACTTAACTTTGTGGAGTGTAATTATATTCCACTCACTCTACACCAGCTGGTATTTACTTCATCCTCCATCAGGCATCAACAGAGCATGGGGCTGCAAGACAGAAATATTACTCTGGCGAGCATAAATATTTCATTTTTCACACCACAAATGCATTGATGATTTATTAATTAGCCTAAAGACTGTTGCCTCTGCAGAGCTGAAAGTGAAATCTTTCTGCTCTGTGGATTAGGCCTGTTTGGGGCCAGGATTGGACCTGTGGGTAATGTTCAGGCCAGGAATATGGTCTCGGTTTGGCAGATAGCCTCTGGAATTCCCAGTACACACTTCATAGGCCTACTGCTGACCTTCCTTTGCCCTCAGACGTGTTTTAGACTTTCTAAGCCTCTGTAAACATCTTGTCACTTTATCTCCAGAAAAAAAATAGCTGGAACTAGATCCAGATGATCTGTCTACTACCTTGGCAATGAGAAGAAATTGCCAGTGTGGTAAAAGACCAGTGTCCTTCACTCAGAAGCAGGCATAGGTTCTGAGACAACAAGACTCAACAGGGAATTAGAAATTCAGGAGACCCCAACTTGGACCTCTGCTTAGCCACAGATGTCAGGTCAGTGACAGGGCTCAGAAATATCTGCTACAACTGTTCAAGTGCTGTCTGTGAGAGAAATAACTAACACAGGCAAGGGGAAAGAATGTAGACATGAATGGAGCACTCATTGTCTAAGAAGCTATCCCACCTGAGATACACATCCACGTAAAGAAACTTCCTGAACTCACTGAAAGAATATTCCATTCTGAGAAAGGTATAATTTTTACAAAAATTTATTTGGTGTTGAAATGAAAATTGTTGGTGTGGCACTTGTAATCTGAGGACTTAAGCTGGAAAATACCTGGTATCTGAGGAAGCAGAAGACAGTACCAAAAGTAGTATACTATTGGTTAGTGGACAAAGTCTGCTACATCAATATGTTGTACTAAGATACATATTATTCCAGCAATTCTTTGAAGTTCACTCTGTCATACATTGCTTTTGCTTATTCCTATTAGGATGTATATCAGAGGTGCATTGCCATTGGTGGAGTCACCCTCTTAAAGTTTTGCTATTTATTTCTCTACATTTCAGTAAATAAAACTCAGGGATTCTGAACCTATGGTGAAAATTAAGTAGAACAAGGGTTTAAGGGTGGGGTATATAGAGGGGTTGGAAAGATAAAAGTGAGATAATGTCAAGGAATCAAGGAAAGAAAAACATGATTGGAGACTGATAATGGAAGCAAGTGTGCAATTCTGTTTGACATGATAGAACTATGCAATTGTATGATGTAAGTATTAACTCCCAAGTCACAGCAAATTAAAAGGAAAGAAAAGGCATTGATTCAGGAATGGGTGTGGGCTCACACTAAATCCCACTTCCAGCTTATGAAAAATTCATTTCTGCATAATGGCCTTGTGCAATGTTCACCCACTGGAAGGAAAAACAAAAGATATGGGTGCTACTGAGGAATTTGCATGGTGTCTGCCTGTCACCTAAACTAGCATCTGGAATCTTGAAGGTTTATCTCCAAGCAAGCAGCCATATATGTGAGATGTCAACTTAGTTCACATGGGAAAAGAACACCATGCTCAGTCACCGAAGGATTGCATTCCATGTGGTCTGTGGTCAAAGAGGGAATCAGTGACAGAGTCTAAATTGTGAGAATTGGGTGTGCAGAGAACAGTGGAAGCCCACAGTTCATTTCTGGAACTACATAAAAGACAACCTGTGGAGTACTCCCACTGTCTAAAATTGAGGGATGAGAGAACAATGGGCACTAAAGACACAGAGTGCTTGGGAGAGAGTGCTTGGGGGTTGATAAACATTTACTTGTATAGTAGAACTCTTACTGTCATTCCGTACAAGGGACAAAAAGTTAGAAATCTTCAGTTTCGTGGATTGAGAATTTAATATCTTCAAGAATGCTACTCAATTCTCTGACATCTATGATTTAATATATCCAAGAAATGTACTCAAACATCTGTCAAAGTAGAAACTGCCATGACCATTGTATATAATAGGCACTCAAGATGGAGAAAAAATGTGTCTATCCACTAACTAGCAAAGGTTAATCTGGATGAAAAAGAATGCAAGCAACAGCAGCAGAAACATTCATGTAGAACAAAAAATTGTGACACAGTGAGAGTACAGCATAAATGGGATGAATATGACTGAATTCTGGCAGTCCATATCATCTCCAGGTCTATGTTTCCCACATGATTCCCTTCTCTGATACCTCCATTTATGGGGCTATGATTCTTTCCCAGGGACTTCACTTTACAGATCATATCATTATAGGACAGGTATTCTCAAGGTGGCCTACTCAGAATTCTTGCTATCCACATCGAAGACCCAGGTTCTATTCTAGGCAAGAGCATCCATTTACAGCCACCACTCATTCTTCACTGGCGCCTTCTCCTATGATGCTGAACAGGTTTCAATAGACTTTGCAGAAAAGAAAGAATGGAAAGAGAAGCCCAGTGTTCGACATCTGAAATCAGGCAATGAACACCCTAGGGATAACAATAGTCCACCCAATCCAATGTCGGATTCTACCTGGGAACATCTTGTTCTGTTGAACAGGGACAACTTGATGTCATCTAACAGCACTACCTAAGGTCTTCCACCATTCTATATCCATTACTATGAGGTTTCCAACATCCATGACAGTGAGTTTCTGATCATGGAATTACAGAAACCATAACACTCCCAAGATCTTTTGGGACTGGACATTATAAATCTATACCATATGTTAGAACACACTCCATCATTCTGAAAAATCATTAATTTATTAACAAGAATTAGATAATTATTATAGGACAGTGGCTTGACTAAGATAAACATTAGGATTATAGTTAAGAGAGTCAGCTCTGCAGGCAGGCTATTTGGAATCAAATCCCATATAACCCACTTAGCAGTTATGATTTAGAATATTGGATTAACTTTTGTCTAGGACTCATACCTTTTTATATAAATGGGCATAATAAAAGTAACTAGCACAATTTTGTTGTAAGAATTAGATTGTTATGATATATGGCACACGAGATCGTTCAACTGACATTATCATATGTAGATTTTTATATTCAATTTACTAGCAAGTGACAGAATTTAAGTGCCTGCACTCTACCAGCATTTAATCTACTGTACAATGCAATCTGTTTATTAGCCCAACGATTTACATTCTATCAGAAGACACATGAAAGACATAAAGTAGAGTTTATGAGACTAAGTAACTCTAGATCACATGACCCATAAATAGTGGAATAAGAATCTGAACACAGATTTGTCAGCTCCAGAGTCGGCATTGAGAAAGAAAGTGGGAAAGCTATTTAAAGAAAGAATAGTTCAGGGTTGGTGATGTGTGAATCAGTCTCATGAAGGCCACTATGAAGGGCCAATGAAGACCTCATTTCCAAAAGAGAAGATTTCATGAAGAAGACTACTGGAAAGGGGCTATGGTAATGTACAAGAAAATCAGGGAACAAAGGCAATTTGGCTAAGCTATTTGAAGCATAGACTTTGAAGGTCACAAAAAGGAACAGAGGCTGGAGCAGTAGGCACAGGCCAACCCACATGAGACCTTGGCATCTGAGCTTTTCCAGAAAGCAGTAACAAAAGGCCACAATCAAATTTTTATCTTAGGCTCACCACAGTCCTTTTTTGGCAAATAGATTTTTTGATATTAGAAACGTGGGATTCAACAAAAGGTTCAAGACATAACCAATGGGTATGAATCACAACACACAAATGAGCGAAATAGATAGGGAATTAGAAGCTCCTTGGAATCCTTTTAAGGGAAATTAAAAATCAAAATCTATGTAAGGTATGTTTCTTAACAGACTCACTCTTGTAATAGTAGAAGGGCCCAGTGGAACCACCAACATCGAGACAAGTATAAATAGCCCTAATGAGAGCAAGCAGAAGCTATGTGGTAATTATTAATAAGACTCATTCCCTCCATGTGGTATTTTCCATGCAGCTCTAAACATAGAGTCATAGACCACAGAGTTAATAATCCAGCACTGTCTGCTGGCATATGTTTTGAGGGGTATGAATAAAGTACTGAATCAAAGTAAATGAGTAATTCATAATGCTTCTTTTAGTAAATAAAGAAAATATTATCTCGTGAACGCTGTGTGAGCACTGGGACTCACAGCACAACTCATACAGATGTCATGCCGGTTTCCTTGATTGTGTTCTTCTCTTCACAGTAAATCATATAATTGTCTTACTCAAAATGGCCAATGCCAGTCCATTTTAACGTGGAATAGCAAATGATGCATTCTGTTTCATTTTTGATGACTTTTAACTGTCCTGGGTTCATGCTTAGCATATTTGAAGTTCTGATCGTTAGCAAACTTTTGCAACTCTTTCTCCTTACCTTGAGTAATGAAGGTCCTACTGGCTCCACTGCTGCAGGTTTTACTTAACTCAAATCACTAGGATTAGCCCCACTCAGGGAAAGCAGTGCCTCATCAGTCAGAATCCAAGTACTTTCCAAACCAAGGGACCCAGATTCAGGCAATACCTCTGACAATTTCTCCTTCCAATTACTAGGCATTCAATGTCTGACAATGTTTTAAAGGTATGCATGAGGTTTTCAGTGGATATTTCCTCCAAAGTGGGTGACCAATTCCTTCTTTGTTACCTGATCCTCTTCTGGAAGATCAACTGAAACCACTTCACTTTGGGTGTCCCTGCTGGCATTTGAAATACCAGTGATAGAACATCCATGGTCACCTAACAAAGAAGCCAGGACAGTGAAACAAACATGACTCGTTTTAACATTCTTTCTTATTCCTCGTGATATATTTATCAAAATCTATTTCTTTCAGCCATCAATGTTGCCATGCCTGATTTTTTTGTTATTGCCATCCACTTGATATGTTTTTTTTTTCAGTCTTGGATTTTTAGTCTGCTTTTTTCCCCTTGTGTCTAAGTTATGTTTATTTTGCAAACAATATGTGAATGGGTATTATTTTTTCTATCCAATCAACATACATACAGAAAAAGGGATGAGATACAAAATTTACATTTTAGCACAATATTTTTAACAACTGGAAAAAGGGAAGCAACATTAAACCCTCCAACAACAGAAGGAAATAAATCATAGAGATTAAAATGAAAATAAATGAACTGGAAAATAGAAAAAAAATGTTAAAAATCAAGAGGACAAGAAGGGGTTCTTTGAAATGATTAATAAAGTTGACTCATCACTGGAAAGTTTAAAAGAGGAAAATAAAGAACAGGTGCAAATTCCAGAATTAGAGATGAAATGGTTGCATGAAAACAGATCTAACTGAAATAAAAATTAAAACAGCACCCTCCTATGACATGTCACTCCAACAAGTTTGATACCAGACAAAATGGACAAATAGCGACAAATACACAATGCACCTATATTATTGCAGCCAAGTGTAGAGAACCTCAACAGATTCATAAGAACAAAAAAGAAATAGACGAGATCACCAAGAAACTGCCAACCTACAAAAGCCCTATCAGATGGGTTGATAGCGGAATGCCTCAATCAGAGACCTTGATAGTGGAATCCTATCAATTACTCAGTGAAGACCTGTCACCAATTCTATTCCAGAATATAATAAAGGACGCTAAACCCCCAAAGTTAGCCTGTCATGCAAGCATAAGCCTGACACTCAAAACAAGCAAAGATGCCAGAAGGACAGAAAAGTAGACATAATGTTTCAGCAAAATTCTTGTCAATAGAATACAACATATCAAAAAATGATTCACCGCAATGAAGTGAGGTTCAAACTAACCATGGAAGGGTGATTCAACATTTAGAAAATCATCAATAGCATCCATCATATAAATAAGAAAATGACTATGAAGCACATGATTATATCACTAGATGCATTTGACAATATCCAGCACCCATTTCTGATAAAAATAATCAACAAAATATGAATACATGATAAATTTTGCTACATATTAAATGGCATATAGGGAAAACTAACAACTCAATCACTGGGGAAGTCTTAAAACATTTTCCTTGAAAAGGAGAAACAGATAACAATGCGTCCATCACTACTCTCATTCAACATCATGCTAGAATTCTTAGGAGAACCACTACACAACAAAGGAATCAGGGAAATAAAATTGAGGAAATAGGAAACAAAATATTCACTGTTTGAGGATAATATGAGATCCAAGAAAGTTCCAAAAAAAGATTGTTGGAATCAATTGAGCAATTTGGCAAAATAGCAGAGTACAGAATTAATGAATAGAAATCAAATGGATTTCTTATACTAGTGAAGAGAGATCCTAAGAGGGTATCAGGAAAATAATACCATTTACAATAGTCACACAAAAAATTAAGCACTTAGAAATAAATCTAAACAAAGAAACAAAAGAGTTGCCCAAAGAAAACTACAGGACACTATTATAAAAAAGACATACCTAAATAGAAAAATATCCTGTGTTCATAAAGAAGACTTAATATTGTTAAAATGTCAATACCCCCTAAAACAATCTATTAATACATTGAAATTCAAAAGCAAATCCAAACTTCATTCCTTACAGAAGCATAAAGCTAATGTGGAAAAAAATGAAACCCAGGATAATCAAAGAATACTTAAAAAAGAAGCCCTAGATAAGAGGTCTTGAATATTCAACCTTAAAACCTATCATATAGCCAGAGTAAGCAAAGCAGCAGCCTGTTGTTGGGTCAGTAATACATACATAGACTAATGGAACAGAAGATAAAACCCAGAAACAAATGATTCATCTACAAACAGCTGATTTTTAACAAAGGTTCCAAAAATTTTTAATAGGATAGGGTAGCATGTAAATGATTTTGACAAAAACACTGGATTTCCATAGGCCAAAACCGAACTCAAAATATTTAAGGATTTAGATATCTCAATATAAATTCCAAAGCTATAAGTTTCACCAGTGAGAAAACTGGGATACATTTGTGAACCCTTTTGCAGGGCATACACAGACTACCAATATAATAAAGGAAGCACATACAGTGAAAGACAAAATAGATGACTGGGACCTACTAAAGATAAAACAATTATGATTATCCAAATTCTTCATCAAAGGAGTAAATGAAAGTCCAATGATGGGGCAAAGATCATTTAAAAATATTTTCCATAACAGGCATTATATGTATCTAATTATTCAAATCTACAGAAATCTGCAATACCTCAATAAGATAATAATGAATGACTCAGTGAAAAATCAGGTGAAATTGGTGCATAAGCAGTACACCAAAATGATATTTAAATGGCTAACAAGTGAAAAAAAATACCAATCAAAACTGAAATGAGGTATCATCTTACACCCATAATGACAGTACAATTCAAAATTAGAAAATATTAGACATTGGAAAGGATATGGAGAGATTGGAAGTCTCATACACTGCTGATGCACTTATAAATACATGCAGCCCATGTGGGAAGCAATATGATACTATGTAAAACAACTGGGAAAAGAAATCCCATATGGCCTAGCAATGCCTCCACTGGGCAAATATCCCAAAGAAGTAAGAGACAGAATACAAATCGATAGATGCTTTACTGTGTTCATTGCAGCACAGTTCAAATGTCCAACCGCAGAACAATGGGGGAAGAGACCCCAATACTTGCACACAATGGAATGCTATGCACACAATGGAATGCTATGCATCCCTCAAAAACAGTGATGAAATCATGAAATACCTCAGAATATTGAAAGGCCTAGGAGCCGTTTAAATGAGTGAAATTTGGCAATCAGGAAAGGAGCACTAATAAGTGTTGTATGTGTCTACTGCTCATGAACAATATACCAGCCCCTTTGTTGAATGTATTAAAATCACTTCAACAAGGGAGCCTCTGGGGCAATTTCCCACACTATGAGGAGAGAACTTAAGCCAGGAAATAATACTTTGAGTCTTAGCAGAAGAGATCTATACCAAGGGGGATGATGTGCTGTTGTTTGGTGGACAAACAAGACCTTGCTAAATCAATAACCTGTATGCCATATTAAGAGATGTACTATTATAGCAATCTTGTAATGGCCATTCTGTTATATTTTGCTCATGTTTGTGTATATTGGGGTGTATCTCAGAGGTGTGTGGCTATTGAAGGTCACCTCTGAAATTAGTGTTATTTATTTTTCTCTTTTTTGGTAAATGAAACCCAGAGATGTTGAGGCTATAGGAAAAGAAAACATAAGAGGTTGAGGGGAGGAACAATATAGAGTCGTGGAGGATATAAGAAGGAAAATACATCCAGTAGCCTAGGAAGGAAGGTGTATGTTTGGAGACTGATTATGGAACTAATTATACAATTAGGTTTGATAAGACTGCGTTATGGGATGATATGGCATATGCATTCATTCCCAAATTACAGCAAATTTAAAAACACACTAGTTCTAGGGTCTTTCTAAATCCTAGCTCCAACTTAAGAACAATTAGCTCTTACAACATGACTCTGCTCAATACTCACCTCCATGAAAAAAATCACTGAAGATAAGAATGCTAAAGCAAGGTGTGGTGAAGAAAGAAGACGGTGCTTGGTATCATAGAAATGGTGTCCTAAAGACTTGTATTAAAAAAGCAGCCACTGAAGAAAGGAATCAACCAAGTCCACACAGAAGAAGCACACCAGCTTGTGTGATCCAAAGATGATAATTACAAAATTAAAATAGGGTGAGTAGAAAAGTATCAGAGCTAAAATTAGAACACTCAATTTGTAGAAGCCTATGGATGATAGTGGGAGCCCTAAATTCATCTGCAAAGTATGCACAGTATATAATCAGACCAAGCCACTGGCAGGTCCTTTATAGCCAAAGGCAGGAGTCAAGAACTTCCCTGTTAGCAGAGAGACACCATGTGGTCTTGGTTATGCTAGACTGAACTTGCTGCTTAACTGGTACACCTCCCAATAAACATGACCTGAAAAGTTTCCCTCCAACTCAAAAACTTCTACATGTATAATTCCATGCTACTGATCATATCTTCTTGTTGTACAATCATTTTTTATATTCTTTTCCAAATGATTCCACCACCATCAACATAAACTCAATGCCTTCTAAGCAAAAACTCTTCTTCCTTGACTCATTGGTAGCCATTGTTCAAATTTGGTCTCTCTCACTCTCTTTTTATTTTTTTATTTATGCTATTTAATTCTTAATTTTTAAAGTAAGTCATTTTATTGGGGAATCATACAACCCATATCATGATCAATACATACATCAATGGTATGTAGACCACATTTGCTCCCATCATCATTCTCAAAACATTCTCCTTCTACTTAGGACCCCGGTATCAAATTCTCATATTTCCCACCCTTCCCTTGCCCCTCCCCCAGGAATCCTTAATAATTTACACATTGTCATGTGTCCCTTCAGACACTTCCATACTCCAGGGAATAGCCTATATGTAGATCCCTGCAATTGGTTCCTGTTTTCCACTCCTTCTTCCCTCCACCTTCCAGTCTCACCACTGGTCCTGAAGGGATCATCTATCCTGAATTCGCCATGTTTCTAGCTCCAGTGTATTTCCCCTGGTCTAATCAGATTTATAAGGTAAAATTGGAACCATGAAAGTGGGTGGGAGGAAGCATTTAAGAACTAGAGGAAAGTTGCATATTTCATTGTTGCCACACTGTACCTTGACTGGCTCATTTCCTCTCTGTAATCCCTCTGTAAGGGGATGTCGGCCTGATAGGGATTGATCAAGATTAATGTAACACAGAGAAAATACTGACACTCAAATGGAGGCTGAGCATAATAGTAGGACAAGAGAAAAGTAAAAGGAAGTAGAGGAAAGAACTGGGGGGTAAAGGGCATTTACAGAGGTCTAAATACAGTTGTGTACATAGGTGAACATATTTATATATGATGATGGGGAAATAGATCTATGCATATATACTTATAAAGCTAGTATTGAGACAGCAGATAGACATTGGACCTCCACTCAAGTACTTCCTCAGTGCAAGAACACTTTGTTATATTAAATTGATAATATGTGAATGTCACTGAAGGCAAAGGAGTACATAAGCAAATGTGGTGATGAAAACTTATGGTACCCAGCTATCAAAAGTTATAGCATCTGGGGGTCTTAAAGGCTTATAAGTAAACAAGTGGCCATCTAACTGAAAAGCAACAAAGCCCACATGGAAGAAGCTCACCAGCCTATGTGATGATGAGGTGTCGAAGGGATCAGGCATCAAAGAAATAAAAATTATATCATTATAAATGATGGAGAGTACAGATTGGGGACCCAAAACCCATCAATAGATGAAATGACCTGAATTTTTGATGGGTATAGGCATATCTTGGTTGTTCTGTTAGTCCAGCAAACGAGAAAAACAAATTCATAAGCATGCATATGCATATAAGGAAGAGGTTTTTATGCAAGAAGAATGGAACACTGAGAAAGCATCCCAACTTAGTCCAGTCCAATTCCATAAGTTCGATATTAGCCCCTATGTCTCATAACAGTCTATAAAGTCTTCTTCAGGATCACAAAGCACATACAATGATGCCAGGACAATCACAGGCCAGTAGGTGCAGAGTCTTGTGCATCCAGTGGTGTTAGAAACATCTCAGCCCTGGCAGGGGTCTCCCTGTGCCATTCCAAGCATCTCAGCACTGACAGGAGTTCCCTCGTGGCTTCTCTGGCCCCAGAGGTCTGGTTTCATCAGGACAAGCCCATGTAGCTCCTCCTCTGGGTGCTCTAGGTTCCAGGACTCAGGATCTATCAGCATGCTGCCAATGTTGTCTTGTCAGTAGAGCGTTGAGTTGATAATCTTTCACTTTCATGCAAGAAATATCATGGGATTACCCAGAATTCTAAGAAAAAGCCATGCCCACACAGAGATCTCCTTGGCTATCTCCAGATTGGCAGGCTAGACTCCACCCATACACTCAATCAAATTGGAACCAGAGTACATGACTACCACGTTCCATGACAGAATTCCTTCCCTGCATGTTAATGGCAGTTTTCACCACCAACACATTATTTATTATTTTGTCTATCTGTATCTATCTATCTATCTATCTATCTATCTATCTATCTATCTATCTATCTATCTATCTATCTATCTATCATGTATCATATCTATTTATCTATCATCTTTATTCTATTTTCTATCTTCTATCTATATGGATCTTATCCTTACCAACTTAGTACAATATGTTTTTCATTGTTTTCTATGGGTTTTCTGATCAGTGAAGCACAAGAGGAGTGAAAGTATAATGATCATGGCTGACACAGAGAGTCATGGCGAATGCAGGATGAGGGATGTGCAATGGAAGGGAAAGAACTTACTGGAGTAAATGGTGTGGGTGGAAGAGTGATGGGAGCACTGAAGCTGATGTGATTTGGGGGGCAGTTAGATCATGGGGTCAGGGATTCTTTGGGGTGAATGAGGTGGTGATTTTTAATTCCCCTTGATATCGTTGAACAATGAAACTATTCAATTAAAAGACATGTAAAATATGTGCCAATAAAACTTGGGGGAGATGTGGTAGTTACATAATCTCATGTCAACTTGCAAAGGGTGGAGTCTAGCCTGTCAATCAGGTCACAGCCTGATGACTTCGTTTGGAGACTTAAAGGAGATACATAACTCACTGGAGGGCAGACACATTCTCTGTCTTGTCTTCCTGCTGACAAGATAAATGGAAATAAGCTGATGAACTAGAGTCCTGGAGCTGGAGGAGCCAAGTGGACAACCCTGCTAGTGCTGAGATGCAGCCACTGCCTCTGGACTCCCAAGGTTTTGCACCCACTATCCTGTCATCTTTCTGCACTTGGCATCATTGCGTGTGTTACATGAATGTAAAGAGGAATTAATAGATTGGTATAGGACCTATGGGCTAATATCAGACTTATCAACTTGATCTGGACTGTGCTGGGATGTTTTCTTAGTGTATAATTGTTCTTTGATATAACATCCCTCTTATATACATATGAGTGTTGAATTTGTTTCTCTAGTCAACTTGGACTAACACAGAAAAAAGAGAAGAGGAACACATAGGAGATATAAAATTTCCCATTAATAAAAAATAAGATTTGGAATATAAGTTCACTTATTCTGACCTACTTCTGTTCATTTTTATATTCTTATTCTTTCTCTGTAGACTAATTAGAAATGTGATTTGGATTTACTGCTATGATCCCTAACTGTCCTGGGCCATATTCTAAATGACACAATTAAATACTTAACATTAATTTAAGCGCTAAGCCACAATTCTTATTTTATATCTACAAATTCCCTTTACTATAATCTTTGGGATTCAGATGTAATGGTTATTTCAGTTCTCATATGAACCTTCAAGTATGTCAAAGACTTTATTCTCTACTCTCCTAATATTTAAGTGTTTTTAAATGTGAGATGTACTCAGAGAAGTTTGAGGAAAGTAAATGAGTTCCATACTCCCCGGCCTGCAATTATAACAAGACCACTCGTTAATTTCCTTCTCCTTGTATGTGAAAACTTTCTCATTGGTGACATCCTCACTCCGTCATAGCAACTCCACAGCACAAAGTAGAACCATGTGAGACTCGGAGACTGGAGACTTTTATGGAAATAGAAAGCCCTGTCTTTTTCCCATGAAGCAGCTAGGGGTTTAAAATAGCAGATCTTGCAAGTTATCAGCCCAGGGCTTGTGATCAGGGCCCTTTAGTGATATTTCATATACCTATATAAGCTCCTGCTGATCCCTTGGTGCTAAGACTCCATTATTTCTTCAAATCATCCTATCGAAACTTGAAAAATGATCATCCAAAACTTTCTGAAATGAAGAAATCAGGTGGACTTTCCAAAAAAAACAACATATTTTCTATTACAAAATAGTTATATTCTTTTTTAAAAATCATTTTATTGGTAGTTCTTACTGCTCTTGTAACAATCCATACATCAATTGTATCAAGCATATTTGTACATCCATTGCCATTATTTTCTAATCATTTATATTCTATTTGAGCCCTAAAGAGCTCTTCTTTTTAACCCCCATACCATCCTATCACTCTTATGACCCTTTGATAAGTTATTATTGTTGTTATTGTTTTTATTATTATTGCTATTACTATTATTATATCTTACACTGACTTCTGCCTCCCTTCCCTCATGGTTTTCTCCCCCTTCCTTTCCTCACCTTCTCTCTACCTTCCTGGTATTGCGGTATTGCTATTCCCATTTCTGTTCTTGAAGGGTGTATCTAAGCTGAATTTGTGTGCCTATGTACATGCCCTGGCCTAACCTGCAGTGAAAATCAGGATTGAGATCATGATAGTGGGTAGCGAGGAAGCCTCAATGCACCAGAGGAATATTGTGTGTTTCATTGGTGCTGTACTGTTCCCTGGTTGACATCCTTTCCATGCCACCCTTCTGTGAGAGCATATCTCATTTTCCACAGATGGATTTGAGGTGTCTGTTCTCAACAATATATTTATTTGTTTTGGATACTCTGCTACATGTTATCTGATGCTGTAAATACCTCATGACCACAAAGGATAGTGTGCTTCTTCCAGGTGAGCTTGCTGCTTCTCAGCTAGCTGACCGCATGTATAACTTCAAGTCTTTAAGAGCTCAGATGCTATATCTTTTGATAATTGGGAGCTGTCAGCTTTCTTCAAAACATTTGCTTAGGCACTCATTTGTCCAGCCATTGTGCCAGTAGGGTGAGTGTCACAGAATGGCAGGTTAATAGAACAAAGTGTTTTTGCATTGAGAAAGAGCTTGAACAGAAGCCCAAAGTCCGTCCACTTCCTTAATGTATCCACATTTCAACAAGCATGCTTTCCTCCTAACGAAGAGTCTTCGTATGTCAGATAGGAGCTCTATGGTTGAAGTTTAATCCCACAAAAGACGGATGAAAACTTAAAGTAAGAATTCTATGAAATTTAACTCTTCCATTTTGAAAAAGAATAAAGAAATATAGTTAATAATCTTGTTGTTATATAGCCTTATCTAAATTTTTTATATATGAAACAAAGTATCTTTAAGCTTAGTGACTGAAATCCACCTTTTTAATTTTGCTCCTTTTTCATGTCATACATTTGTAAAACTTTAGTGTGACCATTTTCCTGGGGTTCTGTCATGTAGTGTGGTGAGATATTGATGAGAGTTGAAGAAATGTGAATGTGTGACAGAGATGGACATAACATTTTTTTAACTCATTTTTGTTTTTAACTGTGGACAGAGGCTTAACTGAGACTTTTAAACTTGAGTGCCAATATGTGTCCTGTCCATTATTGCAGTCTCATCCCAGGTAGACTTATTGCCTAGGAATGCAAAATTCAGTATTCTAGTTTATGAGATAGTGACTGTGTTAGAAATCTGTCCTGGTTTAGTCTCAGAAGTTACATGGCATCACTTCATCCAATAGCCATAAATGCTGACAGATTCAAGGGAAAGGGGTGACCTCTACTTCTGAAGGATCAACATCAAGGAAGATAACTTGGAATGGTAGGTATCATTATGACTAGCTGTGGGAAATTCAAATTGTCACATAGATAGTTCAAGATTAGAATCTTGAAAGAGGCCAAGAGGTGCCACCAATGCCACTGCTGAAGGCACAACTAAAGGTCTTACTCAAAGGATTAAGAAGTTGCACTTGAGGCCAGGAAGATAGCTATGGTATTCAAGAAGGTATATATTGACTTAATATGTTTTTTTAATTGAATTGTGCTCCCAAATATATATTCCAATTAGTAGGCCATGCTTAACAGTATTATGTAATTATCCTCCATCTTGTGATCTGGTATACCATAATGCTATGTACTGTATGTAAATACTAACCTCTAGGATGTTAATGAGTCAAGGTTAGAAATAGTCATATTAATAAGCCAAGGGTCAAATTCCAGAATGAGGTTGTAGCACCACCAGAGAACTAACACAGTTAGTACATTGGTATGAACATCCAGGCACCATTGAGGATTTTACCAAAAGCGTTTGAGGTATTGTGAAGGAGAAAACACAACACTTGTTTCATTCCCAATAGATTGATTAGAGCTTGTACTTAAAAATTAAAAGCTATGTTTCCCTGGATATTTTGAATTGTAATGAAGTGAATGAGGTAAGTCTTTTACATCAAAAGTGATCGAGTAGTCGGAAAAGAGGAGGGCAAAACAGAAACTATGACCAAGAACTATGTGGGAGAAGAAGGTCTTATCTATTTGTTTATTTAATAGGATATATCCATTTTCTCTGAACATGTACAGACTTGTGTGTGTGTATGTGTGTGTGTATAGATGTAGGGTTGAGTTGTTTTTTGTGACCTTTTAGGGGTCCGCCTCCTCCATTAAGACCCAGAACCAAGTGCGACGAAAATTTCCTGACAGTACCTTTATTCTTTCCATAAGAAGTAAACTTTAGGGCTGAACCCCAGTGGTGTAATGGTTGTGTGTAGGACTGCGGCCCATTGGGTTGGAGGTTCAAATCCAGCAGCAGCTCTCCAGGAGCAAGACTGCGCCTCCTACTCCCACCAGGGGGCAGTGATGCATGCCCCCCCTAAAAAGAAAGAAGTAAACTTCAAAGACAATAGAAGAATGAAGTCAATGTCGTTTTGCACAGATGCTGTTCTGACTGTACTAATATTACACTTTTTTCTTCAAAATCATCCAGATGCATTAAGTGCAACTCCCCTTTCAAAGATGGAGATATGCCTGTCTTTAAAAGATAACTTCTGATTTATCTCTCTGTTAGTATTCCTCTAGAGTCAGCTTTTTACAGGTGGGACAAATGTCGGAATCCTAATTCTCTCCCCTGAATGGCTGTACTTTTTAGAAGTCCCAATAACCGTTTGAGGAAATCATCCACCATTAGTGCTTTTGTTCTTCCTGGTTTCTTCTAAAGTGCTATTTTGATTTTATCCAGTGCACAAAGGAAAGCTCGTCATTAAAAGAAAAAAAGCTTGTGGCAGAATGGAAACTGTGGACATTTCCCCTAGAATCATGCTGTGATCCAAAGCTGGAAAGTCAATAACTGTAGTCAAAGGTAGATAAAGCCTGGGGCCACTCTAAATGAGATGGGATTTAAGCTGCACTCAGAGCCCAATTGAGAGACAAAGAAGAAGAGCCATGGGCTTTTTATAGATAATATTCTGTATATAGGAAGGCAGTGACAGTGTATGACAAATGGGACTCAAATTCAGTAGATTAAATCACTTGAAGACTGAAATGTCAGAGATTAGAAGGAGAGCACCCTGTGTCCTCTGAGTCTCTGCTTATGTATGGATTTATGGTCAACACAAAATTATATTTAAGAAAATGCAACTTGACTTAGTCAATCAATTATTTTATTCATCCATTAATTTGTTTTAATGTCCAACTTTTTAAAAATGTTTGCATTGAACCAAGCTGGGAAAATATAGACATTCAAAAGAACCATAGTCTTAAGTTTCAAGAATATTCAGTCTAGTTGGGGAAACACACAACAAATCTTTTTTTTAAGTTCATTTTTTTTAACCAGTTTGGATAAATGCCATGAAAAAAAATCATTGACTATCATGTTGATCGTATCAGCATGTACTGTTGATAAGAATGAATGTAAGAGCAGGTTCTACTTCAGAAAGGGCAGGTGAGAAAGTTAATTCAAGTCTTGCGGTACAGCTTGAGGTATGAGGATCTAAAGCAGCAGTTCTTACCCAGTGGGTCTCAACCACTTTGGGGGATGAATGACCCTTTCACAGGAGTCCTCTGATTCATAACAGTAGCAAAAGTAGAGCTATGAAATAGCAACAAAATAATTTTATGGTTTGGGGGGTCACCACAACATGAGGAACTGTATGAAAGGGTCATGGCATTGGAAAGCTTGTGAACCACTGAAGGAAAAATAATCTTCTTGCATGAGCAAGGGAACTGAATCTACGGGGATAAAAATACTATGGAAGGAAAGAGATTTTTGTCTTTTAGAAACAACAATAAAAGGTGATTTCTGTTGAATCACACAGTCAAACAATGGATTTGGTATGGATGTTGGATGTCTTTGAATAGAGAGGTTGGGATCAGGTCATCAGTGCCTTGTGGGTCATGATACATTTAAAAAAATTATTCTCAGTGCAGCAAGACTCTTAACAAAAAAGACTGACAAGATCTGATTTACATTTAAATAGTCCTTTGCAGATAAGATGGGTGTTTGATCCACAGCATTTTCCTAAAGGCTTAAATAATACTGAATTGTATTGGGACTCTTTACTAGAGAGCCAAAAATGAAATCTCACCTGTTTCCTTTTGTTTTTAACACATTTATCCGAATCCCTGGTGATCAAGGTAGCAAGAAAAGGAATTCTTGATAACCTTTTAATTTCAGTTCCATGTTACCAATTCTGCTAAAACCAGAATTAATGTAAACAGGAAACCTAGCTGTGTCTCCTTAAGACAGAAACTAGTGAACTGAGGTAAGGGGATAGAAAGACAGAAACTAATAAGGAGTTGGAGAGGAGGAGGCATCTAACACAGGTCTATTTCGGTAGGTGTCACTATGTGAGAAGTGACAAGAGGGAAGATTTTGCTTAATGTAATCATTTTCAGTGTTAAATGCAATATCTTCCATACCAGATATGAAAGCCACTTCTAGGTAGGAAGCAGCTGACCAGACCAAGAAAAGGACAGGGTGAGATGAGTGTTTGGGGTCAGACATTGACTATAGGGAAGGCGGAGGAAAGACAGCAACATGACCAAAAGTTCTTCTGGCAGGTAAATCCGTCCGACCACAGCTTTTGTATTCAGGCAGCAACACTACCAAGTTCAAGTGGACCTCCTGAAACCTAGCAGAACGGATATGAAGGAAGATTACTAGCTTCCATCACAATGACAGGTAGGAAGGCACTATATATTTATTTCTAGGGTCAGGTCTACATGACTGAAGACTGAGCGTAGAGCAATCCTGAAGAGCTTGTAGAGTCGACAGATGTTGGAAATGATCCTTAATCTGTGTCTTTCTGAAATAATCTCCCTTTGGAGAATCTCACTGGTATCAGGCAAACAAGGACACTTATGCTTTGTTGTATCAATATAGGGCCATGGCAGAATGTTGTCTGGATTATCATTTATCAGGTTTGTATGAACAGATTCACTTTCATTTTTCATGTAGACCAATTCCAAGAGTCTGTAGGAAGTCTATGCATTTTCTGAATGAGAAACTTCACTACTTAAGAGTCTCTGCTGATATAGCATTTTTTTTCTCATAAAAAGATGTTTTGGAATTCTAATTTTTGATCTGTGGGTGTGACTTATTTGGAAATAGGATTGTATTTATTGTGTTAAGTAGATCTGTGTCAGTCTGGGTAGACTAGAGGAACAAATTTATAGACTCGCTTCAGAGGTCTGGCTCCATCAGGGCAAAGCCATCTGGTCTCTCCGCTGGCTCCTCCAGCTTCTTGGATGCTGCCATTTTGTCTTGTCCATGATTCATCATCTCTGAGACTAACTTCCAACAACTGGGGAAGATAGCTTCTCATCTTCACGAGGGAAATATTGCGAGATTTCCCAGAAGTCTCAGGAGAAAACCATACCCACATAGAGACCTCATTGGCTACTCGATGGCTATCTCCAGATTAACAGGTTAGACTCCATAAAATTATCAATCATAAAATTAACATAAGCACATGACTACCACAAGATCATACTGGAATAGCATGAGTTCTACATCCATTCACGTCTGAGCTAACAAAAAGAGCAGATTAGCATCACTGATGGCACAGTGTGAGGAGGGCAAACAGGCATCATGTGAGGATTATCCACAGATCCAGAAATCAAGGACTGTCTGAGACTATCTATAAGGAACAGTTCAATATGACCAAGTATCTGATTCACTTTGAACCTCCAGTATTTGGAGGAAGTCCTTTTTTGTTTTTTAAAGCCACCCATTTGTGGTGTTTCTATTACAGTAGTACTAAGAAACTAAGACTAACAACAATTGTCCTCTTGGACCATTATGCTCTTTTATGATTTATCTATATGGGATCAAATTGGCCCAGTAACACAAGACAGTAGATAAGAATACAAGAGGTAATGAGTTTATGCTAATAAAGGAGGAATAATCTTGAAAAAGGGGATGAGAGTGAGTTCACAAGTCCTAGAATGTAATTCCTGTTAGAATGTTGAAACTTAAACTAGCATATATTTTACTGTGCATATTTTCAACAATAGAAATCAAATAAGCAAATAAAAGGAGAAACTAAAATAATAGGGTACCCTCCTTCAAGTGAATTTATCTCAGATAAATTGCCATGAGACTGAGAACTATTTCTTCTCTGTGTCTATAGTTATTCACCTGGGTGAAAATGGAGTCAGCATACTGATCCATTATTGGCAAAAGACCGTTAGACTCTTCCTTAGGACCAAAATAGACCTAAGTCAGCAATAAAATTGCAAGCAGTGTCCAAGAATGCTCTACCTCTAACGATTGTCCCTGGCTTGGCTTGCTGATGGTTCATTTTTTTGATAAGGGACCAAGGGTGGGTGCATCTGAAATGGTCTATTTAAGACTGCTTGACTGTATTTAAGGCTGTATGACTGTATGTCTATTTAAGGCTGTATGGTGACTCCTCATAAAAGAATAATATTGATGCCCCTCCCTCTGATCTTAGGAGGTTATGGTTATGGTTTATGGTTTATCTCATGAGCCTCAGAAAGTATTTGAGAGGGTGAAATAGTTGTGGAAGATATTGTTTTTAGAAGTGTTGGGAAAAGATATGACAGTCCTGGTATTTTCATGGAAATATAGATATCTAATGGGCTCGTTTCTGTTTCACTTTTCTCTGGAAC
Organism: Nesogale talazaci; assembly: GCA_004026705.1. Taxonomy (NCBI): domain Eukaryota; kingdom Metazoa; phylum Chordata; class Mammalia; order Afrosoricida; family Tenrecidae; genus Nesogale; species Nesogale talazaci. Next base: position 31,044 of record PVJH01004538.1, read on the forward strand.
ACTATAGCAGATTCCCCCTGTGGTACTGTGCCATGTGCCACTGGAATGTCACTATGGTCTCCTAACTCGTCATCAGGGCCCTTCTTCTTAATGAGGAGAGCTCAAACCATTCACTTTCTGGATATGATGCCACAAGGAACAACAAGTAATTAAAATAGCCCATGACACATTTGTCTTTCCAAGACATTATAAAGCCCTGTCTCTGCTTGGTCACATGATAACAAAACAAAGGATAAGACTGAAGGCCAAAGATGTCCTCAGTAACTGAGGTCAGAGGAAAGAAGCCCTTAGTAATCGATGTCTTAACTGGGTTATTAGAAATAGGCTTTAGTATGCAGTCCCCACTTCTTGGAAGAATGAAAATTCAGCAAGGAATGGCAAGATGGAAACACCCAGACTGAATAGAACCCACTGCTTCTTCTAGTCCACTTGATGGAGGAAGCTGAAATGTCCATGGAAGACATTTCTGAACACTTTAGTCTAGAATCTGTAACACTAAACAACATTTGGGTAGGTCAGATTCAAATGGCTGCAAGATAAATCTGGGAACAAGGAAGAAGGAACGGTGGGGACTGTGGTCACTTGGAATGTGTTGGCCTTTGTTCAGAATAAGTAGCTACCCAGTTCTGACAGGTTGTTGCCTTTTTAAAATTGGGGCTGACTACTGCCATATCTTTCAGGATTTAAGAAAAGCACAAAAGCATCCTAAATTTAAATGACATATTCTATCCTTGAAAAATGTGTGCTTTGTGGAAAACAGAACCAAGCACATCTGCAGGGCTGCACCTGCCCTATGGGTTATCATTTGTAACCTGGAGCTTTGCCAAGATGATGGTTATGTATGATGGTTTTCACTCTCCCTCTAACCCAATCTAATTCCCTGTGGGACTCTATTTCTGCTGGTAGAAATAGCAACAAAGTGTTTCATGCCCAGCAAATGAGATTGTGAACAGGTGACCTGGCTGTAAGTTCCTAGAATCCTAGAATAATGTGATAGCTTCTCATCCCTGGAGATAGACCTGTGTGACTATTGTGTTTCTTCCCTGGAGCTTCACATCCACAGGACTTCTCCTTCAGAATTGAAGAACATCCATATATGACAGCACATTCTGGAGTTCTCTGTACTCATGTTAGGTTGTTCTTTTGTTTTGGCTACTCTTCACCTACTTTAACCAAATCTCCCATACCATCAATCTAGGACGATAATTGCTGTTGACAGATGATCCAGTTTCAAAGACAGAAGCACCCACCTTCAGGAGAGAACAGAGCAGAAACTCTACACAGGAACAGAAGCACAGGGGTTACAAGTGAGGCATCAGGTGAGCTGGATGCCAGCTGCACACTTCAGTCTCCATGGGCTCCTTAAAACAGCTCTTTATTTTACCAATCAATCTCAGCCCACTACTATGAGAAAGTGCCTCTAAATATTTCATGGGCAGTTCAGCCCTTCTCACAGCCTCCACAGGAAGCCCAAGCTCTTCTTGCTCTCATAAATCAGGAAATGTAGCTTGTATCACTTAATGGAAAAAAACCCTTGGTTGAAAAGGAGAAGTCTTGTTGCACAGAGAATGAAAGGCACAGTATTGTCCCTCCATCTGCTTGAGAGCAGCCAGGACTTAGGGGGGAACCCCTACAGTAGTCCCTCATCTCTCTGCCTTATTCCATGTAGAGGGAGCTGAGAGTGTGAGAAGAACCCACACTAGGGCGGATGTCTCTGAACTCTCCAGGGCTGTAGACCTTCAAGTCTTTAATCTTTAGATTCTCCTAGATCTCCGTGAGTGAGCGATGCACATATACTCATACATATGTGCACACATGTATGCAGATAAGCATGCATGGAAAGACCTACAGGTGTACGCGCACACGCACACACACACGAGTTGGAGCCCATGGTACTTAGCAGTATGAGCAGAATGCTGAACTTGGTTCAGTGTTTGGTAGATATAACCTTGGTCATGAAAACAAAAACTGGGGTAAGGTCCATGGCCAACATCACCAAATGTCATTGATTAATTATTGATGTATTCTTCTGCAGCATAATTGTTTCTCCAGCTCTGAGGTTGTTGTAAATATGTAATGTTCTGTTCTTTATTCATGGCAAAGTGTCTGGTTCCAGTCTAAGGACACGGAGGAAGTCAGCTAACTCACTTCCTTCCTCAGTTTCTCTCAGAACAAACAGTGGTAGGTTTGGAAATGTAATCATTGTGTTTGGATTGTGTGCTAGCACCACCAACATTGATTCACAACATTTACATATTATGAAACAACAATTTCCTTGGACAAGATTTCTGAGATTCAAAGTGATCTCTTGACTTACCAGCTTTAAACCAGGAGGCGGAGTGGCCTTGAATAATCACTGACCAGGACAATTCTATTCCCACCAGGCGGTGTACAGTTGTCAAGGCAGGGACAATGCCGTAGAAACATCTGGCCAGTCACCGTATCCCTGTTGTTTTCCCACACTTTCAATATCCAAGATGGCTCCCACTTCTCTTCAAACATTTGTCTTTCTAACCTTAGTTTAATATACTGTGTTGGCTTGCAGGTTGCTGAAATCTTGGAAGTTATGTCACCAATATTTCAAATACCATCGGAGTGACCCATTATGGTAAGATTTTAGTGAAGCTACTAGACTAACATAGACGTGCAACAAGGACCTGATGATTTAATTTTATATAAATTGGTCATTACAATCATATAAATAGCAGTATGAGTAAGAGGCCCTCAGACAGAAAGGTTCTCAAAATACCACTGGGGAAGAGCTGTCTCTTCAAAGTAAGAACTGATCTATCGGATTTCCAAAGCTGTAATATTTATGGAAGCAAACTACCACATTTTCTTTGGTGCATTGATTTACCGACCTTTCAGATAGCAGTTGAACATTTAACCATTAAGCCATCACAATCCCTGATCCAAATAAAGCAGAATCAAATACATACAATTGATTTTTAAAATCATTTTGTTGCAGGCTCATACATACATATATACATACATTCTTTGTGTCACGATTTACATCTTTTTGTGGGGTAAGGGGCTCAGAACTCACCACAATCCATATATACATCCATTGTGTCAAACACATTTGTGCATTTGCTGCATTCATCATTCTCACAACGTTTGCATTCTGCTTGAGCACTTGGTATCAGCTTCTCATTTTTTCCCTCCCTCACCCATCCCCACCTCCATGAAACTGACTTAAAGAGTAGCAATAGTATGACATTCACAGAACACTGGATATCACCTGAACTCTGTGGTATTGTATAATTGTCAATTTAAGGATTAAACATATAGAGGTGGAGTCTAGCCTGTGAATCAGATCATAGTCAATAAGGCCTCTGTGAGAGCATGATCTTCTCCTGAGAATTCTGTGAAATATTAATTTTCCTTCTTGGAGGTGGGAGACATTTCTCTATCCCTATGAGACACCCCTGAGAAGAAATCAAATGGTCTTACCCTGATGTATCTAGAACTTTGGACCTGGAGAAGTCACATGAAGACCCCTGTCAATGCTGAGATGCTTACAATAATAGTAGATTTATAATAATTCCCTTCTGCTGGTCTGTGGTCTTGCTGCATTCAGCATCATTGCATGTGTTTTGTGATTCCTGAAAAGGACCTTATATATTGCTGTCAAACGTATGGGATAATATCAGACTTATGGACTTGATATGGATTGAACTGGGGTATTTTCTCAATGTTCAATTCCTCTTGTACATAAACCTCTTCCTTATATTCACATGAGTATGTCCATCAAACAGTTTCTCTAGTTTACCCAAACTAACACAAACTCTTTTACTGAAAGCCTTTTAAACAGAAGTAAGTGAGGGTTACTTGTTATGCCAGTGCCAAATGTTAAAATCCAATTTCCCTCTCACTCTCCAGTCATTTAGTCCTTTAAGCCACTGAATCTAACTTTCAGTCTATTCTCTTATATTCACATACTCCCACAAATATTTGATAAGTGCTATCTAGGCTGGCTCTTTACTTTTCTCCGACCTCCCCCTGCCTTTTGATGTCTATTGTCTATTATATTTTTCCTGTCAATAATTTTCTTCCTTTCCTCATGTACACTCACTAAGCTCTTCTGGTGGTCTTTATGGCATTTCCTTTGACCATTGCTGAGATCAATAAAGTAAAGGTCAGATAGCTGATTAGGCAAACACAGAAATCCTCCTAAAAAATAAATCAGAAGGCAATGCCTGTTTGCTCCATATGTGACGGGACTTCTTCCTTAGACCTCATCAGGAGTTGTGACACTCACCATTCAATGGTAGTCCCGAGAATGTCCCTTCTTGGGCATTCATATTTGCCAGGGCTCATTGTGAATCTTCTAGTCCCGAATATGGACTGACACTCCTAAGTCCTGCCCACAGCTGATAAATAAGAGTTTGCTTCCCTTTTCATTTATTTCTCCTTCCTTGTGAGCCTTATGGATTGATTTTTCCCATTTGAGGAATTGGGAAAAGCAAAATTTCAGTTCTCCAATTGCCTGGTGCTTAAACAAGAAGTTGGTTTTGTTGTTGCTCTTATTTAGTTCCCTAAGATTTACTGGAAAATATACAGTACCACAGGTAAAAGAATATAAGCTCCACTTCTAGTCAAATGGTTTCAACTCTTACCCCAGCATGCTTTCCAAAGCAATCTTCTTCCTGTGTCACAATTGTGCTGGGTGTTATCTGGCCACTAGAGAGAACCCAGGGAAGAAAATCTGAAGCTTATGATGAATATTTTAGATTTTACAGGATGAAAAGCTACAACTCAAAAGGGGCACCGCTTCCTCCTATCTGCACTGGGTGCCACCTGCTCACTGCTGCTGTTCTCGACCAGGTGTGACAATGCAGGCGTCAATGTTTGGTTGAACTTAAGGAAAAATGAGGGATGTGGTCTGCAATTGTTAGCTGCTATTGCCACTTGAGACGGTTTGCCTTTGGAAATCCTGAGAGTACTTGAGAGTTCATATTGAAAGTATCATCCAACAAAGAATCAGTGATCATTTTTATCTCCTTAAACACAGAGTGCACTATAAACAACAGCCATTTCCATCGTTATAGCGTTCAAATTTCAAAGTAAAATACAAGATGTTCCAAAACTGGCTTATCAGAACAATCAATTTGAGAGAGCACCAGAGCTCGTATGTGGACTCTCCTATTTAGCCTGACCCTTGCAAGTATAATTTGCCAAAGAATAACTGTTTTAATCCCTAAAAAGACAGAAGATTCTGTGCGGACACCATCCTTACTGTATTCCCTACATGAAACTCAGAAAGGACTCTAACTATAGTTCCAAAGCAAACCACTGCCATTGAGTTTATTCTGACCTATGGGATAGTATATGTACAAATGTATCGAGCATCATTTTAGCTTACATTTCTTTATTCACAAAATTTACTATTGCTCATGAGGTATTTAATTATATTTCCTTTGCATATTTCTAAAATTTTAACATTCTCTTATTAAATAGCATTTTTATTGATCTACAGCAATGTTTCATATGTTATGGATAGTAAATTTATGTGTTCCTTTTTTTCCCTAGTCCAGTGCTGTTTTATTAAATGGGATTTTGCAGTGGGAACTGGGGCACTTAAAACAATTCGACTGCCTGAGCCTAGGGGGCTCTCTGACAGTTCACCGCCAAGTTCTCTGACATAGCAGCTGGGTATCAAAGGACTTTATAGACTTTATCCAAAGGAATGGTACAAATGGAAGAACAGAAGTGGATGCTTGAGTACAATTTCCAGACAGGGGACAGGTGTACCCCACATGCATGTGCGGCCTTGGTGACTTCGGGAAGGCCAAGCTGAAGGTTAGCTCTCTCCTTCACTGTCTCCCAGGGTGTGCTTGTCCAAGCGATATTCGGCCAGGCCAGAATCCGGGGCCCCCATCTTGTGCAGGTTGGTGACGTAGTCGATCAGTTCTTCAACGCATTTCACCTGCTCGTCCAGGTCATGGGTCTCAGTGAAGTCACAGAGATGGGGGTCGTTCCTGTCTGTGGCCGGTTTGTGCAGCTGCAGCAGGGGCTGGAGTACTCTCTTCTCCGGATGCGGGGCACACTCCATGGCGTTCAGCCCGCTCTCCCAGTGCTCAGGTTCCATGTCTTGCTATCCTAGGGGAAGACCCGGCCCCCTTGTGGGTTCTGCAGCTTCATCAGTGTCTCAGCACAGTCCCTCTCCTCGTGAGACTGGTGCAGGAAGAATTTGGCCAAAGTCATGAGAGCCACGTCCCAGTTGAAGCAGTGCGACATGGACAGGCAGACGTAGGAGGCATAGTGCTTCAGGTTGATCTGGTGGTTGTTTACGGCCTCCGAGTCCTGGTTGTAGTCCTGGCACACCTGCAAGGGGGACGCTGTCATCATGGCGGCGGTGGCGGCCTGGGGGTGTCTAGAGAAGGGCTGAAAGGTGCTGATGGAGGGCCGCTGAGAGGCTAGTTGGCAGGTGGGAGGCTGGGGAGCTCCAGCTTCCGTTCAAGCACTTTTGAAGCAGGAGACCACGGCGGCGGCTCTGGGACGAACGTCTCATGTGTTACTTTTTTATGCAACAGCAACCCTGTTTCACAAGTGGGTGACTCTGTCACATTGGTCAATCCTTGAGTCAAAGTGAACAGCCATTAAATGAAGGAAAGGAAGTAATAAAGTTATCAAAGAAAGAATCAGTGAAGAAAGCCATCTCTCATAGAGAGATGAGTGCAAAAACGTTGTCTGATTTGTAGATTATTTAATAAATGATTTGGTAGAAAATATCAGCCTCATTGTCAACCTAATTACCAAAAGTATGCCATTTTCCATGGTTACATACATATAATACTTTCAAGGTAAAAATTGAGTCATGCTTTGATCAGTAAATAAGATATATAATATCATTTCTGTGAAGTATAGCACATTGTCTTTAGAGTTTTCCAATTTTATGTTGTACGTTCATTCAGATATGAGATTTATCTTCTTGCAGAGGGATTTTCTTTCAAAAGTTGCTTGAAATACAATGATTGCAAACTATGTTTGATAATTCTATTATTCTTAACCAGTCAAGCAACCAGAGGAGACCATAGCTCTATTACCTTCAGGGAATGAGTGCAAGGATTTTTAGAAGTATTCTGAGTCTCTGTCTAACCCTCAAGAAAAAGACTAGCTTATCATCTATCTAGAGAAATGGCATGAGTTGGCACGGATGGAAACAGAGCTACATCTTCTAATTGATGCCAAAAACATAATAGCATAAATTCCGGTGTCCACTTTGTTTTAAAAAGAAAAAATATTCTAATCACTTTTTTATGACAAATGAGGGAGTACCAAAAGAAACTGGAAATTCATTTCCAGAGTTATGTAATTATTATTATTATTATCTTTTTTACAAAACACCTTTATCACCTTCAAAGTACTCTCCATTATGCTTGATACAGTTTTCAAATCTGTACTTTGATTCTTGGAAATATTGTTCATACTCTTGTTTGTGTAGCTGATAACATCTCCCAAGTTTTTTGTTTCCTTAACTCTTCTACATTGTCAAATCATTGTTCCTTCAAGTCCCTCTTCATTTGTGGAGAAAAAAATTTAGCCACATGGAGTGAGGTCAGGGTGCTCAGAGCAAGGGAGGCATGCTGTTTTTTGCCCCAAACTGGCACACTGAGATGGCTGCATGAACAGGTACATTGTAATGGTGGCAAAACCAGTCCCCTATTTACCACAAATCAGGTTTGTTTTTGTCGCACACTGTTATGCAATCTTTTCAGAACCTCTAAATGGAGAGCTTGATTAACAGTCAGACCTGGTGGCACCAACTCTAAATGTACTGTGAGTCAGCATTTGCTTTGATTTAGGAAGTTGACAGGCATTTGGAATGAGGTTTATCAACAATTGACATTTCATCTTTTTTGAAATAAATAAACCACTCCTACACTTACGTTTTCTCTCTAGTGCTGTCCTTTAAGCTGTGTTCAACATTACTACAATTTCAGTGGCATTTTCTTGAGCAAGAAACAAAATTTCACAATCACATGCTGTTTTCCTAAATTGGCCATAAAAAAAAGAGGTTTGAGGGAAACTTCTTTTATGAAAAAATGCATTGTGACTAGAGAACCAAACCAGAACAAGTTGCTTGCTGTGCACCAAGTGGGATAAAGGTGTACTATGAAAGCTCTGCCCAGCATAGTTTTTTCCAGTGTTTAAGGGTATGCTACCCTGCATTTTAAAGGGATAAGGAAAACTCAAATGGTAGGGAAAATATGGAATGACAGAACAATATTCAAATAAAAACTTCAAAATTTATGATTATAAAAGGCTCAGGGAATGATTGTCATTTGATGACTGTATTGGCTCCTCTCTGTGGAGATTAAAGGAGTCCAGCTTTCTAAATCTCATTTTAAAGCACTGTAAGGCAGAGTTTCCTTGACTGGAATTATTTCTCCTATTAACTGAATGAACTAACAAGTATGAAAACAGTGTGTCATTCTGAAGGGAAAATACTGAGAGTCTGCATGAGCATTTGGGTTATAAATTTCTTCCCATTACTGTGAGTGATGAGGAGGATGGGGCCCATTATCTGGCATCATAGATTATTTATTGGACTGCTAAGCATAAGGTCACCAGTGAAAAGGACAAGCCACTCTGAAGGAAGGAGAAAAATAATGCATTCTACTCCCATAACATTTTACAACCTTGGAAACTTGTAGAGCCAATACTACTTTGAACTAAAGAATAGCTATGGGTCAGAAGTGATTAGATGGAAGTGAGTTTTGATGCCCAACTTTGAAATTAAGAACAATAGCTCTTTATCCCATTTTACCAAAGATTCTCTCAAGGATTATTCTACCTCCTGATCTTATGTTCAGAGTGTTTTGTAATTTGATTCAAGAAAGATCAGGAATTACATAATAGTAACCTGTAGTCTCAAGAGTGAAGAGAGAACTATAACAATATGAAAGGGAAGAGGACTTCATGATCAGATCAGAGACTCCAGTGAAATCCGTATAGCCATATAAAGCCATTGAGCCAAAAGGGTCATCAGGACTTGTAAATTAATGACATGACTGGTTTCTGAAAGTTGGAAGGGATGTGTTTACATATATATTAGATATCACCATGCGTTCTTTATAATTTTGTTCTAAACCTAATTCTGTTTACATCTTTGGAGTGACTGAAGGAAGGAATATGAAAGCATTTATTTTAATTTGAGCTTATATTTAATCTGATATTATGCTATCTAATACTTGAACAAACATGAAAATCATCCAATTAAAAGCTTTGCTTTTGGGGGCATCACTGTCCTCTGGTGGTGTGAGTAGGAGGCCCAGCCTCCTACGGAGCCACTGCTGCAATTGAGCCTCCATCCCAGAGGGCCTCAGTCCCATGCATAACAACTATGCCACGGCCACTGGGGCTCAGTCCCCAATTAACAGCTTTGTAAATAAGTTCGTTCCCAAGAAAGCAAGCCATTGAAGACAAGGAAGAATTTTTTAGAACACTCTAGAAGGGAAAGGCCATGGTTCAGACTTCAAGAGAACATGGGTCTATGAAGAGTAATGCACACAAGTGTGCAAGACTGAGCTGAATGACCGATTTCAGAAATGCAGAGGACTTTTTGGAAATCTCTAGGAAAGGATCTAAACAAAGGACTAGGACCTTAAGAACTGGAGGAGAATCCAACTCTCACAAATCTTGAAAGTGGACCTGAACACATGGTTGGTTCCTGGATCTGATAACCCCTCTGTTCAATTTGTGTTTCATCATCCAAACTATAGCAAGAGGGCTTTTGAGCCAATATTAAGAATAGAAGGAGGCAGTGGAGAAATCTGAAATCACAGCACATTTGTAATTTAGGGAGATTCATGTGATATGCAAAATGGTTCTGTTATTTCCAAGCCAAAGATGATGCATGGCAACAGTTGGCTTCCCTGTGATTCTTAAAGGGGATTAATTAAGGGATCTGAGAGTGAAGGACACAGACCCCATTCTCAAGCTTCTGTCATTCTCTTCATTGAAGGAAGTCAAGAGGTAACATGACCAATTTGATCCTGGAGCCTGAGTAGAAAATGCCATAGCTTTTCTTTTGTTTATTTGTTTGCCCCCACCTCCTTAAAACAAAACAGAATGCAAATCCCAGATTTATGGTTTTTGAAGACTGTGGCTTTCAATGCAGATAGGCATTTACAAACATGACAGTCAAAAAAAGAGGTCAGGGTAATATGAAAGTGGTGATCCAGGAAAAAAAAAAAAAAGAAAAATGCTGGAATTCTAAGGAGAAAAATGGGTCTTGGGAGATCAGTAATTTAAATAACTGGACAGAAGAAAATTCGTATCTATTTCTCCAATGGAGCCACTAATTGGGTTCACACTTCTAACTTTTTGGTTAGAAATTGAGCATTTAATCATTCCAGGACTTATTGGAACAGGATTTAGAGTGGATAAATTAAAGACTTTAACAGAGTCCTATTGTATAAGGTACAATGTTAGTGTTGCTGTTGCTGTGTTTCTATCTAATCAATTCTAACTTTTAATGTCTTCATAGAGCAGAATAGAACTACCCTATAAAGTGTCTAAGGTTATAATTATGTTTGAAGCAGATTGTCATATCTTCCTCTCATGGAGCTGCTGCTGAATTCCAAATGCCAATTTTTGGGTTGGTCTCTGATCATATAACTAGTGTACTACCAGGACTCTGAAAGTCTCATGCAGTTAGCCGATTTGTGATGGCATGGGTTTGTAGGTGCCCCTTCAAGGACAAAAAACATAAGAAACCAAGAAAAAGGAGGAGGCGGAGGAAGAAGAAGAAGAAGAAGAGCTCAGATAGCTCCAGTCTCCAAATGTCTTAAGTTCCATGTTTTTCTGACCTTGGGTGCAAGGTTTTGGGGCTGTCATGAGAAAATCCAAAGGAAGGTTTCAATACATACACACATACATGTCATCATATATATGGCAAGTTCCAAATGGGATAAATCTCTGTGATTCACTGACAACCTATGAACTATCAAAAATGATATATAGAAATATGAATTGTAACATAATGCAGACTGCTCTTATTTGACACCTCACACATTAGAAAAGGGTATAATCTGCAAGGGAAAACGCATACAAAAGAGACAGACAAAAAGTTAGGGCATGAGGGAAGCTGTAGCAAAATGCTCCAGAGTCCAAAGCTATATGCAAGGTGAGCTTGTATACTCCCCAGATCACGTAGCCAGCATGCATATGTCAGAATATTCACGAGGACAGTTTAATGCTAAGACAAACAAAGAAACATTGACACTACAACCAAGTAATTCATAGACAGGAGAGAAGAATGAGAGCTGGAACATGAAGAAATTGATAAACTTGCAGGTGGCTGCTTTTTGCAGCCTTTGCCAGGGACCCAAGGGGTAAAGTGTCCATATTATCTCCCATAAAGAGACAGTCCAACAGCCATTTCAATCCTTCCACAGCACTGGGCCATGAAATGTGTTGATCCTGTCACATTTGCCAAAGGAACAAAGACAGCTTTTCCCCACAAAGAGCTGTGAATTTTTATCTGTGCTTGTGCATCTGTTGTAGCTAGTGCCACCCCTCCCTAATAAACTCTGAAAACCTGTTGCTTTTAGAGTCTTCATAGTCTAGTCCAGACAAAAATCTTAAAGGGGGAACAAACAAAAACCCAGAAGTCCATAAGAAAATATTTCTTAAAATAAAAGTCTTAAAATAAAATGAAATAAAATAAAAAGCTTAAAATCTTAAAAATCGTTTCTTGAAGGAAACTTTTGCGTGTCCAATCACGAGTCCCATTCAATTCTATGTCTCTTGGCCTGAGTTCGCAGAATTTACCATTTAAAAACTTTAGACAAGCACTGTTTCAAGATCTCTCGGACTTTTTCCCAATCTAGAAACTGAAATGCAGGCCTCCTTCCAGTGTGACTGTGGCAGTCACCTAAACTGGTGTCAATTTGAGGATGAAGAGTGTAGGGGTGGAGTCTAGCCTGTCAATCTGGAGATAGACAAGGAGGCCTCTGTGTGGGCTTGGTCTTCTCCTCTGGGAATTATGGGAAATGTGGTAATCCCTTCTTGGAGGTAGAGGCATTATCTCTTTCAGTTCACTTCCTTGGAGACTTTCTTCTTTTGGGGGCAGGTGGGGAGGGCATCACTGCCCTCTGGTGGTCATGGAAGCTACCCAGCCTTGCTCTTGGAGAGCGGCCACTAGATTTGAAGCACCAAGCCCGTGAGCTGCTGTCCCACGCTCAACCACTACACCACCGGGGCTCAGCCCCTTGGAGACTTTCTACTGACAATGCTCGCTGCCTGACAGACTCGAGAGGCTTCCTGTGAGACATCCCTGAAGAGAAGCCACATAAATCTGCCATGATGCAGCCAGAAAACTGGATTTAGAGAACCCACGTAGAGACTCCTGCCAGCTGTGAGAAGCTTACAACACAACTGCTTCCAAAGATGTTCTACCCACTGACTTGTGATTATCCTGCATTTAGTGTCACTGCATGTGTTTCGTGAATCTGAAGGACTTTGTAGATTGCTGTCAGGATATATGGGCTTATATGGGACTTATGGACTTGACCTAGATTGGGCTGGGATTCTTTCTTAATGTACAATTAGTCTTTAATAAAATTCTTTCTTATATACCTATGCATGCTTATGAATTTGTTTCTCGGGCTGAGCCTTGGTGGCGTAGTGGTTGTGTGCGAGATTGTGGCCCACTGGGATGGAGGTTCAATTCCAGCTCCAGGGAGCAAAAGCTGGGCCTCCTACTCCCACCACCAGAGGGCAGTGATTTCCCCCCCCCCAAAAAAAAAGAAAATAGGAAAGCATGAATTTGTTTCTCTAGTTTACCCAGACTAAAACAGTGACATTCAAAATATTCACTTTATTTGGATTGTTTCAGATAGAGCCTTCAGACTTTCCTTCAACCTTTTGGAGCTCATATTTCTGTATTGATGCTCTTTGCACTAATTATTTCTTTTTAAACTGTTGTAATTGTTCAAGGTTTGTTCAGGCAAACTAGGTGGTAAAGCTCTTGGTCTTCTTGCAGAATCTTGCTTTTTCACTTGACTCTAAAGAGCCATCTAGAATGGAATAATCCAAGTTAATGAAAAAACATTTTATAGTTATCTGCAATCATTTATCAACCCAATTATTGTTATTTTTCAATTTAAGAAAAGTAATTTGCTCTGTCTGCTTTGTTTCTTTCTACCGCTTACAGTCACCTAGCCCCCTCTTCTACCAGAAACCTGCTTCTCACTCCCCTAGCCCTACCCTAGGTATCAAGAACTTTTGAGCAGCATTTTATACTGTGGCTCATTCCCTCGGTGAAATTATACAACCTTTGTTTTTAATAACATGGTACTCTCTTCTTATTCCTCTTTGTTCTCCACTGGTCTTTTCCCTTCTACTTTATCTCAAACATTCATTTTCCCTCAGTTGTTTTCTTGACAGTCATTGACTAGGGGATAGTATAATGTGCAGAGTAAGCTTCTGGGCTCTGACATTACAGCACTTGAATATGAATCTCAACTTGACTCTTCCATGCTTAAACACATTGCTAATGTCATTATAAACCTATTTCCCCATTTATAAGAGAAAAAGGTATCTTGAAAGAATGCTCAGTTTATAGAACAATAGCATTAATATTATATGCAAATGAACTTTTGCTGAAGACCATCGAACAATGGTTGCAGCAGTACATTTACAGGGAACTGGCAGAGGGCAAGCTGGATTCAGAAGAGGCCTTGGAACAAGAGGAGTCATATTTGGTGTCAGATGGAGGTTGGCTCAAAGAGAATACCAGAAAACTACTTACATGTATTTTTTTGAAGGAGTAAGCAAGCTAACTTTATTCACAGGCAATGGGGACTCCATGCAAGTTTTCAAAATTGCTTTTTCACTTCAAGCTTTTTGTGCATTATAAAAAAATGGAGAAGCAAGGAGCAAAAAACAAAGAACACAAAAGGCATCCAGAATTGTTTTGATGATTTCATACATTTGACATGTCTTTCTATACCCTATGCAAGTATATAAATGACTGAGCATACAATTTTAGGTGGCTGAGCTATTTTTTGACTCTGCAAAGGCATTTGGCTGTGTGGATCATAACAAACTCAACAAGCTTTGAGAAGAGTGGAAACTTCACAACACTTAATGGTGTTCGTGTGGACCCTGTACATGCATCAAGAGGCAGTTTCACAAAGAGAAAAAAGGCATAACAGAAAAAAGGAATACTGAAGGGTATAAAAATCAGGAAAGGGGTGTCTTAGGTTTCTATCTTCTCCATGTGCCTACTCAATCTCTATGCTGAGCAAATAATTAGAGAAACTGAATTATGTGAGAAGAGTGCAGCATTGGGAGTGGAGGAAGACTTATCAATAATTGAATATATTCCATGATGCCACTTGTCCAGCTGAAAGTGAGGAGAACTTGAGAACTTGCTCATGAAGATCAAGGACTGAAGCCTTCGCTATGGATTACAATTAAATATAAAGACCCCAATTCTCTCAACTGATCTGACCAACAGAGAACTTTATGATCAACAGAGACAACATTGAAGTTTCAAGATCTCTGGTTTGCCTGCAAAGTGTGATTGGTACCCACAGAAGCAGCATTCAAGAGGTAAAAGTGGGCACATTTGCTGTGCAAGATCTCTTCAACATGTTCCAAAGTCAGGTGGTTACATTGAACCCTAAGCCACATCTGACCCAAGCCATGGTATTGTCATTTGCCCCATATGAGAAAGTTAGGCATTGGCTAAAGAAGACCAAAAAGGAATTGATGCATTTGAATGAGGGTACTGGAGAAAAAAAATTGTATGTATGTACCCTAGACTGCCAAAAGGATGCCAAGTGTCTCTTGGAAGATGTACAGACAGAATTCTCATTGAAACAAGAAGTGAGACTTGGTCATACATACTTTGCATATGGTATCAGGAGGGTCCCGCCCCTCAGGAGGACATCATGTTGGTACCGTAGAGATGCAGCAAAGCAGAGGAAGCTGCTCAGTGAGCAGAATTTAAGCCATGGCTGCAACAATGGTCCAATTATAGCAAACAGTGCTTGCACGGGAAGGACCGGGCTGTGCTCAGTAATGTTCCGCACAGGCTTACTATGGGTTGGAGCAGACTCAGTGGCACATAAAAACAACAATCTCTTGTTTATGAAGATGTGGACTACAGATGATGTTCTAATCTAATAATACTTATTTCTGTATGTTACTAAAACTCTGAGTTACTAAAGTCTTCTCATCTCCTCCACCTGACATTATTCCCAACACATATTAGCACTAAGTGTATATATTGTTGGCATTTTTCTCTGTTAGCTTGGCTACCAGGACAGCCAAACATGCCTTTTCCTTCTCCATTTACTCATGTGGTTTGTGCTGACGCTTCTGTCACCCCACTGGCATTGTCACTATGATGGACACTCATTTGGGAGCAGATACATGTACCAACAGTCCCTTTGAGTAAGCCTAATTTTGTTAACAAAAGCTCATTAGATGACACTTAAAATTCATGTTTATGCAACTCAATGCATTTTATGGAATATATATTGTGTTATACTTTTTAGTATGGGCACCCACATTTTCAAAAGAATATTTTATTTATTTTTGTCTAATTTTAATTATTTCCAGTAGTTCTAGACTCAGAAATCTTAAATTTATGAAATTTACAAATTTCAAACATAATTCATCTAATGAACCCTTTTTTGTATTCTGGCCTATAATTTGCATTGTGGGGGTTGTTTAATAAGAGTTTGTACATTATAAGGACTTTAGTAAATTAACTGACAGCTAATTTTTCATTTCAGTTAAATGTAATACTCTGTCACTAGAATAAGCCAAATTTAGCTTTCTATCTCTATTTTAAGCAATCTAAACCAAACAAGTAGTATATGATAAAATTACTATATTCACATACTGCAATAACTTAGCCTACCTTTTACAATACTGTTTAAATAAAATACAAAAAATATGAAAGAAAAGCATGTAAACATAAGGGCTCATTGTTATCATTTGAAAGTAATTTTTAGTATTAGGATGCACTTTCTTCTAGTCTGTCTTAGTTTCTTCATGCTGTTGTGATAGAAATCTCACAAGTGGGTTATTTTAATGAACAGAAATTTATTTTTATGTAGCATCAGAGAAGGAAATTCTGAATACTGGCTCAATGGGCTAACTTTCTCACTCTTTTTATTGGTCTGTGTTCTAATTTAATTTTTATTCATCACCTCCTTAGAGATATTCATGTGATATGACATCTACCTTGTCTATATGTACCTACTTATCTATGTGTCTGGTCAACTTCAGACTAGACCTAGGAGAGTCTATTTTTTCTTACAGGGCAACAGATGTCTGCCATTGACCAAGTTCCTGCTGACAGAGATCCAGAAGACAGGTAGTGTTTATGTATATATGTATCTATGTATGTATTGTATTGTATTTCACCCTTTTGTTTGATGATTGCATTAATATTAGTAGCATTCTTAAACTTTTAACACAAATATTGAATAGCCATCCTCCTTTAGTGAAAGTTGTTCCTGGGCACAGTTTCTTTGAACAACAATTTTCCAAATCTTAAATTATGATTTTATTTTACGTGGGTAATTTTAAAGCTTATCTTTTCCTGTATCGTTTTACTATAAGTGGCAAGGAGAATGCCTTTTAGTATCTGGCTTAAAAATCTTCTTAGCCAAACATCAAAGTTTATCACTGAAAAGTTCTACTTTCTACTAAATTCAAAGATAATTCTAGCAAATTCTTTACCACTGCATAAAATATATCATTCCTTCTAATATACTATTACAGCTATTTTCTCTTAAAACTCTACCAGAAGCATGTTTAACCCTGACATTTTTAGCAACTAACATTCTGTTCATGATAACAGAAGCTTTCAATTATTTCTAAGATCTCATAAAAATCATTCTTAATGTCTATAATTCTATTTAAAAATCTCTTCAAGACATTCTAGGGCTTGGTTATAAAGCACATGAAATTCTTGTTGTTGATTCTTTGGCAATAATGCTCCATTTAAGTTGTTTTTAGAATGGTAGATCAGTTCTTCCAGTAAGACACTTGTCTTGGTCTCACTAGGCTGCCTTTTTAAAAGGTCTCACCAAAATAGGGACATCTGAGGGGATCTGATGAGTCTGTTAAATTCAAGGAAATATCAGCTCAAAGGGTTATGGAAACTGCTACTTACATTTCCAAAATTAATTTTCTCAAAGGACATAGGACAATCCATGAGAATAACTATGAAGATGTTGTGAGAAAATTGGAAACTATGTTGTTTTGACGAAGGAAAGGAAAATTGTGGCAAGGCTTTTGGATGGCTTGTTGTTTTCTCCATCAAGACTGATGTTACTGCGCATTCTTCAAGAGAAGCGAGATAGCATGAGAATTTCATTCAGAAATCTTACCTCTCCCCCTCCTACATCCATGACTGCCTCTTTAGCATTTTTGTTGTTGTTCCTAAAACTCAAATAACACTGAAAAGGAACATGATTTTAGTGCTTATAGGTTAGTAAAACTGATATCTTGGCTAGATGAAAACTGAAGAACACAGAATTATTTGGGGAAGTTTTAGAGAGTTGTTACCTTCAGAAATGTACAGAAATGATTAGAGAATATATTGAGAAACAATACCTTCATCTATTATATTTTGGTTTGATGAAGGTTTCTATGATTTTGTAGCAATATTTTGGCCTCCTATATGTGTGGGTGTATGTGTGTGCTTGTATGTGTGTATATAGCTATATAGTTATACTGGATCTAGAATTTCTGTTATTTATTCTACTATCATAGCTATTTTTCTGCTAAGAGAAACATTCATTCTATAAATAATTTTTATCTGTCATATAATAACATGTAATATGCTAATCTATGTATATAATATTCATACTTTATTTAAATATAAACATCATCCTAATATATGATATGTGTGCATATATAAATATATGAAAGTGGAATTTTGTAGGTCAAAAAGTGTACCAATTTTCTTAAGAATCAGATGATAGGCCTTTTTCACCATGTTATTAGTTGATGTGAGATTATTTTCTAAATAACATTCTACAAGTATATAAATATGTTAGTGTCTACACAATGTTTTGAATGATAGACATTTTCAGCATTAAATCCAGTTTAATTTTTATGTATATTCTATCTTCATTTTTAGATTACATTTACACATTTTCTTAAGAATTTTGCATGTACATATAACTGATTACTACGTTTCCATTTCCTCAGCAGATTTGATTTCAAGGCTTTGCTAGTCTCATAAAAGTAGCTAGACACTGTATCCTCTATTAATCTCTGGTTAGAATTTTATAATACTGGGATCATTTGTTTTATGAATACTTTGAAAAACTAATGTGGTAAATTATTTGAATGTATCACTCTTTCTGTGTAAAAATGTTTAATTACTGAGATAATTCATTTAGGGACAACCAGCAGTAGTGATTGACAATTGAATCCTACAAGCAAAGCAAAGAAAAAAACTACAAAAACAAATAAGCAAACTAGACATAAAATATGTTTGTTGCATTGTTAATTTTATAGTATAAATACAACAAACATAGATTTCAGTTTACCAACCCTAACTTTACAGAAATAGTTAGGAAAAAATACTTACACTCAGTTCTTATTAGAGCAAATCAATGACAATCATCATATACCAGTTTTCTGCTTCTTATTGAATTCTTATTAATAAGTGTACTTCAGGGAGAATATCCCTGGTGTACTTATTTTTTCAAATATAATATGTCTGAAAAATTGAACGCCAGCAGAACAAGTAAAGAAAACACAATACACAGTAACAATACCAAAAATTATTGGTTGGTGTTCATCCATTTTTGGAGAAAGCATATGATCAAGTGTTAATGATAATGAGGGAAGAACATAAGGCTCTGAAAATTGATGAAATATCAACTGAAAAATTTCAACAAATGAAAACAATGCTGGAAGTTCCCCTTGTTTATGCCACAAAATTAAGAAGACTTTGAAATATCTGCCAACCTATTGGACATGATTCAATACACATTTAAACGAGATATAACCTAATGAAATACAGAAATTTTCTAATTTGAACTGCTGACCTGTTGTTAGTAGATCACCAAAACCTAATATATCCTCCAAATTCCAATTCTTTGTTTCTAGTTCATAGTAACTCTTTAAGATGTGAAATAGAAAAGTACCCCCAAAGGGTTTTCTTCTCTGTAATTTTGGCAATCACTAATCTGGTGTCAATTTGGGTGTATAGGGGTGGAGTCTGGTCTGTCAATCTGGAGATAGCCAATGAGACCTCTGTGTGGGCCTGGCCTTCTCCTGAGAATTCTGGGAAATCTGTCAGTATTTCTCCCTTGGAGGTGTGAGAACGACCACTTAGTCCCTTGGAGATGCTCCACTGACAAGACACAAGGCTGACTCCCTGTGAAACATCACAGAGGAGAAGCCGCATGGGCTTACCCTGATGGAACCAGATCTCTGACACTGGAAAAGCCATATAGAGACTCCTGCCAGTGCTGAGATGCTTGAGAAGCCACCAAGATGCTTCTAACATCACTGGATACACAAGACTCTGCACTTACTGGCCTGTGATTGTCATGATGTCATTGTATGTACTTCATGAGTCTGAAGAGGACTTGTCGATTGGTATCAGACATATGGGTTAATATTGAACTTATGACATTGGACTGGACTGGGCTGAGATATTTTCTTAATGTACAGTTGGTCTTGTATATAAACTCTTTCTTATACACATATGAGGGCTATGAATTTGTTTCTCTAGTCTACCTGGACTAACACAGTAACCTTTTAATTTTTTTATATAGTATGACATTGCTTCATTATTTATTTAACTTAAAATATGAAGCGTTAGCTCAAAATCCTTACATCACTTTGTGAATATCCAATGACCTCATCCTGCTTTTCTTGTTGAGGATAATTGGTCTCCTGT
The DNA here is from genome assembly GCA_004026705.1 of Nesogale talazaci. Classification (NCBI taxonomy): domain Eukaryota; kingdom Metazoa; phylum Chordata; class Mammalia; order Afrosoricida; family Tenrecidae; genus Nesogale; species Nesogale talazaci. Next base: position 50,944 of record PVJH01004538.1, read on the forward strand.
GCTCACATTTCATCCATGCAGAATTAATCTGTATTCTGAAGAGATTATGGGTGTGGCCTATAGACTGCTTCAGAGTGAAGCATATTAAGCAGTCAAGAAGCCTAAAGAGATCTGACTCTGAAGCCAGTGGTTGGGGCTGTGCAATCTAGCATGGTTTGGGGAGTGGGGGTGGAAGCATAGACTCATTATTTTCTGGACTGAGTAGAATCTGACAAGCCTAAGGTCAAATAAGGGGTGGTCTCTGTTTCTGTTTCTTTGCATCCATCTCAGAATCTTCTGGGCTCTGACCCACCTTGTTCTACCGCCAACAGCTAGTTGGGTTTTTCCCACTGAGATTTCTTGAACACTTCAGTTTTGGCTAATCTAATCACAGATTCCTTCTCCCTTCAGATTTGTTCCTAGTGACTTCTATCTCCAGCAATGGGATCGTAAGTCCTTGTAATTCCAAGCCTCCCAGGTTGGGTATGTCCCTATTCTTGGCTCCAAAATTATTCAGTTATCAAGTCTTGAAGTCTTTTCCTATGTAGTTTCTCAAGCATCTCTCCCATTCTTTATTTTTTTTGATCATTTAAACATTATAGATATAGGGCTGAGCCTTGGTGTGTAGTGGTTGAGTGCGGGACTGTGGCCATTGGCTTGGGGGTTCAAATCCAACAGCAGCTCTCTGAGAGCAAGACTGGGTAGCTCCCACTACCACCAGAGGGCAGTGATGGCCCCCAAAAAACATTATAAATATCATGTATAAGTTATGTATATAATAGGGCAAAAAGGGCATAGAAATAGAAGATGTGTTATTTTGGGAAAGGAAAATAAATTTAACATTTGTGTATCTACCACCTAGACTTAGAAATTCGAAATTTATTATCCCTTTGAGATCTCTATGTGCTCCTTCCTGAACCTCTTCACTCTTGCTTCCAAGTAAGGAGCTATCATCCTGAAATTTGTCTTTTCTTTATAATTTTAAGAAGTACTTTGGAAACAAATGGCTAACATGTTTGTTTGCAACTCATAACATTGATGGTTTGAGTCTACCCAGAAGTATGATGGAAGGGAGAAAATGATGATTTCCTTGTGAAAAAACAGAAATTGAAGACTGTAATCTTTATGGAAGTAGATTTAAATTCCTTTCTTCACTGCCTTCTGAAGTGACTAGACACTCTATAAGTATCAATGATTCAAAAAGTATTCGACACATAATATGTACATAATATGCAACCTTATTGCCTATGTTTATTATTGATGTTTTAAATGACAGTAACATTCCATTGAATGGATGTGTTAGAGTTCACATGTATTAGAATTTACTTAATAATTCCCCTACTACCGGACCCTTAGGCTCCTCTTTTATATATTAAAAGTTATTTGTGTCAATTTTCTTCACACAATAAGGAATATTTCATAAAATTGATTTCTAGAACCATAATTACTTAGTGCTACATTATTTTCCAAAAGGTTTTTGATGATTTACAATCCCAACTGCAAAATTTTAGAGTTTTTATTTCTTTTCATATTTCAATAGAGCATAATTAAAATAAATTTGTTATTGTAAAATCTACTTAGAAGTTTTCACTAAAATGAACAATAGAAAAGTGGGAAGGTCCTGTCACAGGCTGTGACTGCTAAAAAGAGAAACCAATCTGTGTTGAAAGAAGTAAGGCCAGAGTACTCCTTTGAGACAAGGATAGCAAGACTTTGTCTTACATCTTTGGGACATGTTGTCAGGAGAGGTTATGTCCTTCTCTGATCACTGGAGAAGGACTGCATGTTTGGTAAAGTGGAGGGGAAGCAAACAGAGGAAAGCCCTCTGCAATATGGACTGTGTCAGTGGCTGTGCCAGTGGGTTCAGGCCAACCAACAGTTGTGAGGACAGTGCAGTACTGTGCAGCACTTCATTCTGCTACACATGGATGACTATGGGTGGAAGCCGGCTTCATGGCCCCTAACAACTATAACAACTCTTTATGTAAAATTAAGTCTGAGAGGTATGCTAAAGGTTGCATATTATGTACATATTATGTGTCGAATACTTTTTGGATCATTGATACTTATAGAGTGTCTAGTCACTTCAGAAGGCAGTGAAGAAAGGAATTTAAATCTACTTCCATAAAGATTACAGTCTTCAAGGTATGCTAAAGGTATGCTAAATGTATGCTAGAGAGGTATGTTAAAGATTTCATATTTAACAAAATATGAAAACGCATGGTGATTGTTTCTTAAAGTACTCTCTGTCTAGGTCTAGACACTTCTGAATGTGGCATTTCTGAATAATTCCTGAATAATTCTGTAATCCAGAGAAAACAATAGTTTGGGCATACTCACGAGACTCAAGTCAGGTTCCCTTTAAAAGTCCTTAAGCTTGGGGCACAAAAAGAAGTCTGCAAAGACCAGACCAGACTCATACAGTGGATGCAGTCAGCTTTCCTCAATGGACTGCCCTTGCTCCCCTCAAAGAACAAGCACTTTATCGTGCTGGCACAATCATGTCACGGCTTTCCTGACCATCTCCTCACTACTGCTGTTTCCAGTCTTCTTAAAACATTTTCAAGTTAAACCTCCATGATTGCCCTGTGTTCTTTGAGAAAAATCTTTCCTTCTGAGATGAGCTCGCTCTCTCCTTTGAATTTAACTGGCCTAGTAGATCTCATTGAAGGACTCTGCTTTGATTGGCTCTTTTCCTTTTGAAAGTACCCTCATGGTACTAACACCAAACCAGACTGACAGCAGTGAGTGTCACCCAGCTGATAGCAACCCTGTATGACAGGGTAGAACTGTCCTTGTGGGTTTCTGAGATGGTAGCTGTTTGCCGAAGTAAAAAGTCTTGCCTTTCTACCATGGAATGGTTGGTGGTTTTGAACTTTGGACCTTGAGGAGAGTAGGCCAACTTGTTAGGAGTATGCCAACAGGGCTTCTCATAGTTCTAAAACTAAGGTATTAATGAAAGAATATGTCTGAGGTCATCCATGAATGGCTGAGGTATGTTTAAAGACATATTTTTCTGGTGGAATACTATAATTCAATGCATGTATGAAGAGGAAATCTAGTAGACATAGATTTTTAATCTCTTTAGTTCATTTTTGTTTCTATAAATTGCTTTATACAGTCAAAACACAGCAATTCACACTTTTCTCATTCATCCTTGCCAAATGTCACAATTTCATGAGATACATTTTATTTCAATTGTCAAACATAATACTTCTCCAATGTTTATGCCATCATGTAACACATGAGGCATACTATAACAATTCAGTACTACTTTCTCAGTGTCCACAAATAGGTTATTAATGAATTTTCCAGTATTTACTGTCTATGTCACTTTTGTTTTATACAAAAAGCTTTGAGTGTAATTTTAATGTTTAAGCTTGTATTATGGAAGCCTCTCATTTCTTTGTGCCAATTTCCATAAAAGCTAATTTGTGCTGCTAAAAAATGATTATGAAATTTGATGACTTAAAACAAGAAATAAGCATTTTTTTCCCATGACACTGCTGTTCAGTTTGCTACTTGGATGGAACTGCAAGTGTTTGAAAAGCCTTCCTCAAAGTCAGCTATCATGTCTCTACAACAATATACTGAAACCTCAATCATAAATATTGAGAAAGAATTCAGAAAAGGAGAAAATCATAATGCAAAAGTGTTTTTCAAGCATTTGGTCATATTTTTTTTTAAAATGTTCCAGTGAAACAATGAAAAAGCCCAGATTCTCTGATAAAGAAATATAGTTCATCTCTTGATATGAGTAGCTACAAAGTTATATTATCAAAAAAGAAGTTACCTATCCAGAGATAAAACAATCAGTGATCATTTGTATCACCTACACATAAACCTATTATTAAGTAAGCATATGCTTCAGGCAACAAAGTATTATCTAGCTTTTGGACCCTCATCCCACTCAGAAAAATTAGGATTTTGAAAAAAAAAATAAGGGGATGTTACATGGAAGTTAGGTAGAAGTTAGAGTTACAGCCAAGATAGTGAGAATGGTGAGACTTTGTTTCAAGTACTTTTGATATATTATCAGGAGACCAGTTCTTAGAAAATGACATCAAAAGCAGGAAGGTCCATAAAAAGCAGTGAGACCCTCATTGAGATCGTCTGCACAGTGGTATCAACAATGGACCCAAACATAACAATTGTGTGGTTGTTTTAAAACAGAGTATTTTGTTTTATTATACAGTGTCCCTAACAGAACTGACTCAAGAGTGCTTTATAACAAGAAAAACTATTAATAGCAAGACACATTTATATTAATCATCTATGCTAGAAAACATTCCCTTTGTAATTTGTCAACAGGTTAAATTAAATAGAAATATGAATTCCAAGTTTTTCAAATCTGTTTTATTCCTTTGTATTTTACTTCTTCTTTTTATAGTGGTGTATTGGGTTCCACATAGGGCTGCTAGCAACACAATAGGCAGTTTAAAATCACCAGAACTTCCTTTGGAGAAAAGAGACTTTTGACTCTCAGGAAGTTACAGTCTCAGAAACACACTGGGTAATCAATTAGATTGCTGAGTCAGAATTGACTCCACAGCACTGAGTTTACTTTGGGGTTTTGGGATCTTTCAGAAACAAAACTTCAAGCCTGTCTTTGAAGTGTATGTAGCTGGGTTTAAACTGCCAATTTGGGGCCTAATAGTCAAGGGCTTAACTATTTGTGCCATCCAACATGAATAAAATATAATTATAGTATATTTGTGCAATTAAATATTATATGATACGGTGTCCTAGGTGAAACGATATGGATTAGTTTGCAAAATATATTATTGTTTGTAAAATATATTATTCAATCAAACAATGCATATATCATATTGCTTCAAGTACGAAATGCCAAATGAATCTGTTAGGTGTCATTAGAGTAATTACTTTGGGAAGGAAGGCTAAGTAATAACTACCAACCTACAAAAATAGAGACAATAAAATGATGTGACCTTATTTAAAAGAAAACATGTTTGTTGACCAAAAAATGCTATAAAAAGAAATTCTTTGTGTAAACAATACCTAGATCAAAAAAATATTATTATTAGGATTAAAGAAACTTTCTTTTTTTCCACTCAGCCACCACTCTCATCTTTCTTTATCTTAACAAATATATATGGTCATATGGCTTTTCTTCTATATCTTTTTTTATTTCCTTAAGCTTGGTAATTATTATCCTGCCTTCATTTATAAATTTAATACACTGAGTCCTATTTCTTTCTTAACTGGATTGTCAAACTAAAGATTCCAATTTTCTTGATTGCTTTCAAAGAACCAGTTTTGGGTTTGCTGATTTTATCTATTGATTTCCTATTTTCTATTTCATTTATCCAATAAAATCGTATTTCCTTTGTCATGGTAAATTTAAGTTTATTTTTTTTCTTCTTTTTTGTATTACATTGAGGTAGGAAACTATACTATAGATTTATTCTTAATATAGATGTTTACAACTAAAGATCACACTTTTCTATGCTTTTATTATAGTCATCTAAAACTGTTTTCAAATTTCTTTTTGTTACATCGAGTTTTTTAAATCTGGATGTAGTAAAATTTAACATCCTTTCAATATTAGCTTCTAATTTTATTCCAGAGTGGTCAAAGAATAGATTTTGCATGATTTCAATTATTTTAACTTTATTCTAGTAAATTTGTGGCCTAGTAAATACTCTATCATAGATAATATTTCCTCTGCATTTGAAAAATTATATACACTTTTGGGGGTGGTATGGTTTGTTGATGCTTGCAAATCTGCTATTTTCCCATCTATTTGTTTTAGACAGTTATGAAAAAGGAGTGTTTAAGTTATGGATTTTTATTGTTAGAATGTCTATTTCTCCCTTCCATTCTGACAATTTTGTTTCAGGTGTTTTGAGACTTTCAATGTTATATCCTTATCCCCTAGACTTTTAATACAGTATCCAATGAATTTCCTTCATTGTAAATTTTTGAGTATAAAAGTGTTTCTTTATTTGTTTTAAAAATTATTTGTCTTTAACTTCACAATAAGAAAGCAGGAACTATGTTGACTTAAGTGATATATTCTCTTAATATCTACTATCCAACTTTTCTGTGTAAGGTATTGTGTTAGTTACTTAACATATTTATTACCTAATATGTATTTGTTTAATTTCAACACATGTGGATTTCCTAAATAATACATATTGCCTTATATAAATTCCAAGTAACTATCAAAGAGTTTTACACAGAAAAATTGGTTAGTAGGTATGAGGAGAATATAAAATTCAAAATAAACAAAAGTAAAAATACTGAGAAAAGATAACATCAGAATATTTAAATTGAAAAGTCATATGCATTATAATAACCAAAAAGCAATGAAAATTCACATGAATGAAATAATTTTAAAATTAGCAAATCCTTATATGCACACTATATAAGTAAAAATAATAATAATCAGTTCTTTAAAGATCTTCCTACAACTGATTTCTTCTTGAAGTTGACTGCCACCATGAATTCTTGTAATATCATTGGAAAGAAAATTGATAATTGGTAAGTCATATGAAGACTATTAAAATGTTTTAGAACAATAATGTTATTTCTGAGAATATACACCAAGAATATAATTTAAAAAACAGAAAAAATGTATTTTAAAAAGATTCCATGCAATTTAATAATGAAAAATGGAGACAGTCAAATACCCACATATGGGAATAATTAAATAATTGCAACATAATGCCTAAACAATATTTTACCCAAACTATTGACTGAATAAAATTGAAGAGTGATATTATACTAAATTGAACATAAAGTCATAATATATCATTAATTATACATTAAGATTGAAATACTTAAGATTATGTATTATATATCCCTTATAAATAAGGGATAACATATATACATATATAATATGTAAGACAATTCAAGGAGATGTGGTATAATAACAAATATTTATATTTTGAAATATATTAGTGCTTCTTCAAAATTATTTCCACAATTCATAAAATATTGATGAAATATTAGAATTTTTAAAGCTCCAACTTTGATACTAAAATTTTAGCAATTTTTCCTAAATAATTCTTCCTGATCACCTTCCAGGTGAATGAAATGTAACATTTTTAGCCAACCAGGAATAAAATGTTAGTTTCCATCTAAAATAATTTACATGTTTATGAATAGTTTTCTATAAAACAATACTTTAAATTAAAGCTATGGCATTGTGTTAGTCTGGGTGACTAGAGGAAAAAATCCAGGGAGACTCATATGTGTATAAGAAAGAGCTTTATATACAAAAGCTGTTGAACAGTGAGAAAACTTACCAGGCCAGTCCAGATCAAGTCCATAAGTCTGATAATAGCCTGTAAGTTTAATACAAATCTACAAAGTCCTCTTCAGACTCACAAAACACACGCAATGACATCAAATGCAGGAAGATCATAGACCAATGGGTGGAAATTTGTTGGGATCCAGGGTTGGCAGAGGCATCTCAGTGCTGGCAAGGGTCTCCATTTTATTCCTTCAGCTCTAAAGCTCTTCCTGCCATCAGCCTGTCTCCATGTGGATGGTCAAAAAGTCTTTCTGGGAGTGAGCAGAGAGTGTCTCCAGTTTCCTAGGAAGAAGTAAAGCAGTTTCCAAAATCCTCAAAATAAGGCCATGCCCACACAGAGGCATCATTGCCTATATCCTGATTGACAGGCTAGCCTCTACCCCTACACTCTTAATCCTCAAACTGACATCAAATTGTGTAACTACCATAGACATTCATTAATGGAGTTTGTCATAACAAGACACCATTATTTTTCCAGACATACATTATTTATTTTAGAAAGTAAGTCATCAGGATATATAAATATATGTCAAAGCCAGAATTGGAAACTCCAAGCCTGACACATAAAGTCAATTCTCTCCTCACAGCAAGAAAAAGTTAAAAGTGAACATATATAACTTTTCTGAGATTCACAAATTTGAGGTCACATGACAACTTTATGGCCTTAATTAAAGCTGGAAAGGAAAACAAGAAGCAAAAAATTACAGTGTACCAGGAATAGAATCACTCCACTGTAACCTAGGAGACACTCATGAATGGAAGCCTGGAGGATTAACATGGATGAGTTTGAGAGGTAAACAAACAACTAAAACAAAAGCAAGGAGTGCCATCTCAGAATTTTGAAAGCTTTCATGAGCTTTACCTCTAGGACCCCCACCCGTATCAGTGATGAAACTGGGGCAAAATTGTCTCATCCTTTCAGAACTGGAAGAGGAAGCATTGTTTTGAAATATATTAACATCTGTTCTTCATAACCAATGTCAATGTGAGAGGAAAACTGTTTTACCCAAGCTTACCATATTTGTGTATTACAAATCCAAACTAACTTAAAGGAAGTAAAACACCATCAGTGTACTAAATAAAGCCTGTTGTCTGGAGAGATAGAAAAAAAGATGAGGACCACTGGCAATGTTCAGGTTACGGATCAATAAAGGCGTTAGCTCTAGTCACAGAAACTATACTCTTTTAACTTGCTTTGCATTTACTTTCAAGTTATAAGAAGCACAGTCCTCAGACCTTATTTAAGGAGATTCAACTATGATTCAGTGTTGCTGACTTGATATAAGTCATATAGACAGTAGAACAAAATATTGCATCATCACAACAGTTGCTGTTTTTTGGCTTACTGTCAGCCACTGTGCCAATCTATTGCTTTGAGGGTCTTCCTCTTTTTGGCTGACTCTCTTCTGTACCAAGCATCATGTTCTTCTCCAGAGACAGACTCCGCCTGAGCCAAACTTATCTAAAATATGTAAGAGCATATTGTGCTTTTTTCACTTATAAGTAATACTATGATTCTAATTTTTCAACTGCTTACAGATTCTTCTTCTTGCAGTCCCCAAGATAGCTAATATTCTTTGCCAACAATTGCCAACAATTTGTCAAAAACTGATGTAAGTGCATCAAACGTCTTTTTGGACCTCAAGTTTTGTCTTTGCTTGCTTTCATAATTTTAACTGCTTTTTGGCATATAACTCACATACCACACAATTCTATAATTCATGCACTAAGAAGACATGTACAATAATCACCACAATCCATTTTAGAACCGCTTCTTTATTCTTGTACTTATCATTAGTGATATCTTTCATGTATGTGGATTATAGATATAAGTAAAATAATTTCTTGATAGCTTGACTCTTCTCTCCATTTGTAATGATGTTATCTACTGATTGAGTAGTAAAAGTATTGTCTTTATATTAAGTTGCAAGCTATACTGAAGACTATAGTCTGATCTTCATCAGAAAGTATTTCTAGTCCCCCTTGCTTTCACCAAGCATAGCTGTGTCATTGGCCTATCGCAGATTGTTAATGAGCTTTCCTCCCATTCATGTTTCCTTCCTTTTTAAACTCATTTTATTGGGGCTCATACAACTCTTATCACAGTCCGTAGATACATTCATTATATGCCAAGCACATTTGTAAATTTGTTACCATCATCCTTTTAAAAACAATTTCTCTCTACTTAAACCCGTGGTATTAGCCCCACCTTTTTCCACTCCCTCGTCGCTTCCCCTTCCCTCATGAACACTTGATAATTTATAAATTATTATTATTTTGTCGTATCGTACACTGTCTGATGTCTTCCTTTGCCCACTTCCCTGTTGTCCCTCCCCCATGGAGGAGGTTATATGTAGATCCTTGTAATTGGTTCCCTCTTTCTACTCCACCTTCCCTCCACCCACCCGGTATCTCCCCTCTCACTACTTGTCCTAGGGGATCATCTGTCCTGGATTCTCTCTGTTTCTGGTTCCTATCTGTAACAGTGCACATCCTCTGGTCCAACCAGATTTGTAAGGTAGAATTCAGGTCATGACAGTGGGAGGAAGGAAGCATTTAAAAACTAGAGGAAAATTGCATTTTTTTTAAGGCATCACTGCCCTGGTGGTGGGAGTAGGAGGCCCAGCTTTTGCTCCTGGGAGCCGGAATCAAACCTCCATCCCAGTGGGCCGCAGTTCCGCATACAACCACTACGCCACCGAGGCTCAGCTCCGAAAATTGCATATTTTATCATACACTGCACCCTGACTGACTCTTCTCTTTCCTTGACCCATGTTTTAATATAGTCCATTTGTTCAGTATACAGATTGAAAAAGTATACTTATATACATTATATATAATTACACAATGGCTAAGATAATGCAATAGTATTAATTACTTTTGCAATAGATGACCATGGGCAATTCTTCTTTCTATTTATGGGTGCGAGATGGTGAAAGAGTCAAGTATGTAATAAAGTTGAGCAATGCAAACTATATTAGAGTCATCCTCTGATTCATAAAAGCTGACCACAACAAATTTCCAAAATTCATTTGAATGGGTGACTATCTGTGGAAAATTTAAGAGATTTATTTTAAAATTGTGAAGGTCATACAGAGAATTCCCATGTGCCCCAACGTTAGGATCTTTGTTAACTTCCTTTATTACTAACAAATTGTATTATTATAAGCACATCTGCCACAATTGATGGATCAATATTTATATAATACTATTCCTAGCTGAAGACCATATTTTATTTCATTGTCCCTATTTTTATTGTTTTGTTTTTATTTTTGTACCTTTGAGGGTCCTTGTAGGAAGACTCGCATTTAGAAGCCCAACACATAAAATGTGTCTGATGCTTTTCTAATGACTATACCTAAGTATTGTATTCTGATATGATGATTATAGAGGTAAAGTGTCATTCTCATATATATATACATATACATATGGTGTATGGCATACATTCCATGACTATCTCGATGTCAATTACCTGGTTGAGGCAGATGGTTCAGTATTCTCCATTGCAAAATCGTATCTTTTTGTTCTCTTTTCCAGAATACTTTGGGAAAAGAAGCTTTGTACAAGACCCACACTTTAGGAGTATGGAGTAAAGTTCAACTTCTTTAATGTTCAATATACAACTTATATGCATGAACAAGTTTGTAATCCTGTTGTAAACAATATTTCTCTATTTTATTCATCTATTCATTTAATAATTTATTTATATATTAATAGCACAAAGGAAACAAATAATCATCTCAATTGATGTCCTTTTCACGATAAAATACAAATTAGTCATAGAAGGGAAATTTCATAACAGGATAAAAGTCATGTATGACCTTCCAGTGAATGACAGAGAGTGAGAAATTTCCATTAAGATCAAGAACAAAATATGTATCTGCTCTTACGAATTTTATTAATCTTGAACTGAAAGCTCTCACCAAAGAAACATGCCAAGAAAATATGAGTTGTCCAACTTAGTAAGGAATAAGTAGAACTATTCAAAGTCATAAATGGCATATATAGAATACAAAATAAAAATACACAGGAAATCTACTAGAGATAATAATTAAATTGAGCAAACTTGCAGGAGACAAGGTCAACAACAGCAACAAAGAATCTGGGATTATATGCCAACAATAAGTAAACTGAAAAGGAAAATAAGAAAGAGATTCTATTTGCAGTACTTTCAAAGAGAACAAAATACATAAGGATAAATTTGATTAGAAAAAGGAAAAGTTCTAACATTGAAAATCATAAAGCATTATTGAAAAAATTAAAACTCAAATGACTGAAAATTATGTTTGTTTTGTATTGGAAAAACCTATTACTATTGAGGTATCAATAATACCCAAATGATCTATAAATTCAATATATTTTTATCAAAACTCCCACATCTCTCTTTGCAGAAATAGATAACCACTCCTCAATTTTGCACAGTATTACAAGAGCTCTAAAATAGTCAAAGGAATTAATTTGTAGGATGAAGAAAGCAAAAATTCATTAAAAAAACAAAAAGAAAAGAAAAATGGAAGTAATAATAGATATTGCATCTGAGGTCTTAAAAGTTTTAAGATAAACAAGCATTCATCTATCTGAGAAACAAAGCCCATATGGAAGAGGACACCAGCTTGTGTGATCATTAGGTGTTTTGGGATCAGGTATCAGGCATCTAATACCCAGAACAAAATCATACTAAATGAGAATGGGGGTGGGTGGGCATGGAGTGAATACTCAATGCCCATTTGTATACAATTAGACAACCCCTCACAGAGGCGTCCCAGGGAAGAGATGAGCCAGTCAGGGTGCAGTATGGCACCAATGAAACACACAACTTTCCTCTAATTTTTGGTACTTCCTTCCTCCCATACCATGACCTCAATTCTGCCTTACAAAATGGATTAGACCAGAACATGCACAATGCTACAGATATGAGCTCACAACACAAAGCATCCAGGATAGACAAACCCCTGAGGATCAATAAGGAGAGTAGATACCAGTAGAATTAAGGGGTAGTGGTGGGATTGGTCACAAAGATCAATCTAGAACTCCATCCTAGGGGGATAGCTAATGGAAAGTGGGTGAGGGCTATATAAGATATGAAAATAATAATCTGTAAGAGTTTGGGAGGGAGGGAAGGAAAGGGAAGGTGGAAAAATGGGGAGCTGATATCAGGGGCTCAAATGGGAAGAGAATGCTTTGAAAATGATGATGGCAGCATATATGCAAAAAATGCTTGACACACTGGATGAATGTATGAATTGCAATGAGATTAAGACTTCCCAATCAAAGTGAGGAGAGAGAGAGAGAGAGAGAGAGAGAGAGAGAGAGAGAGAGAGAGAGAGTCACTCTGAAACTTGTTCATAATTGTAGAGAGCTAAAGCAAGTGGGAATAAGTGATAATGTCAAAGAACTGAATGTAAATTTTCAATGTGCAGCTCCAGATGATAAAGTAAGATATTGTAATGAATTGTGCAATGTTCTGGAGGAACAAAAAAGAAGAACACAATCAACACATGTCAAACTGAAAGAACTCAATAAATAATTGTAATCTCAAGTTGCAATATTGAAAGTTGGTGTGTATATATATATATATGTATAATCAAATGTATTTATATACTTTTTATTCCTGCAAAAGATTTATAAGCATGTAATACACATATCATACAATTCAATATTAAATTACATGAAGAAGTGTACAATCACCACTTCCATCAGTCTTAGAGCATTTTATTCACTCTTGCACTCAATATTTTTAACTCTTCTGTTACCCAAAACCTCCCCTGCCATAGCCGCCAAAGCCATGAATCCAGTTGCTCTTGCTATACATTTACCTATCCTGGATTTTAAATACAGAAAAATATTCAAAAGCAAACAAAACTAACAAGTGTAGCATGGCAAAACAGATAAAAAATCCAATTGAAAAGAAAAAAACAAGTTCAAATGGATCATAAGTAAGATCAGATGACAGGGTGCTGAATGTAAATCAAAATTCATTTGCAACTCTCCACTTTCCAATGCATTTTGCATGCTAACAAGGCTATTCTCTTCTCTGGTCTATGGTAAAAAGGGGTCCCCCAGGGGATTAAGCCATATGTATTTCTCTTTCACTTAAAAAATCTTAAATATCTCTACTCTCCTTGTAGAACCCCCTCCCAGGGGAACAAATAATGAGAAGGTGGGTGAGAGGCTACAGAGAGCAATATACAACATGGAAAAAATAATTTATAACTTATCAAGGGTTTATGATGGAGGGAAGGTGGAGGAGGGAGAGGGAAGAAATGGGAATATAAAGGGTTCAAGTGGGAAGAGAAGACTTTGAGGACAAAGATGGTGGCATATGTGTAAATGTGTTTAGCACATTGGAGGAATGTATGGATAGTGATAAGACAGCCCCAATAAAAGTATTAAAAAATAAATAAAAATGCTTAAAATGGAAAAAAACTTAGATAATTTTAAAATTAGTCTAGAGATAGATAAAATGATTAGGACAAAATATTACATTATGCAAGGAGCATCAAAAGAAGATGGAAAGGGGGCTGAGCCCCGGTGGCGTAGTCATAGTTCATGGGACTGCGGCCCACTGGGACGGAGGTTAAGTTCCAGCAGGTCCAATTCCAACTCCTACTCCCACCGCCAGAGAGCAGTGTTGCCCCCCCCCCCCCCAAAAAAAAGATGGAAAGTATACAGTCACTATACCAAAGGAATTAGTAGACCCCAGGGAGGAAAAAGAATTATTAGACCCCATCATTTCATCATTTTAAGATGTAGCATACAAGCAAGAACCAATAATAGCAATGGAAAAATTTCAAGCTGTACTTAAAAGAGCCAAACACTAGGGTCCAGGAATTGATGAAATATCGACTGAAATAGTCCAGTAAGTTGATGTAGCACAAGAAGCACTTGCACATCTGTGATGGGAAATTTGGAAGACAGTCACTCGGCCAACTTATGAGAATAGTTCCTGATTAATACCCACTGCAAAGAAAGGTGGCTCACCTTTAGAACATATCACTTTCTGGTATATCACAAGCCAGTCAAATGTTGCAGATCATCCACCAAGAGTTGTAGCAGTCCATGCATAGGGAGCTGCCAGAGGCTCAAGTCGGACTTAGAGGAGGACAGGAACAAGGTAAATTTGCAGCATAAGACCTTTTTAGAGTGCTGAAAAGTAGAGAGCTTACTTGAGGACTAAGGTGGGCCTGACCCAAGCTAAGTATGATTAATTGTTTTATATAAATGTGAAAGTTGGATATTGAATACAGAAGACTGAAGAATAGATGTTTGTGCTGATGTTAGCTGGATCTTAGCACAAAGTAGGATATAACAGAAAAATGTTCACATCTGTTATAGACAATGACAATGCATTCAACTGTGTGGATCACCACAAACTACAGATAACCTTCATAATAATGGGAATTTCACAATAATTTATGGTGTGCATGGGAAATTTGTACATAAAGAAAGAGTGAGGGAGCAAAGGAATACGGCATGGTGTAAAATCAGGAAAAGTAGGTGTCAGAGTTGTATCTTATCACCATACTTATGAAATCTGTGGGCTGAGTCAGTACTCGTAGAAGCCAGATCCTGTGAAAAAGAATGTGGCGTCATGATTGTAGGAAAGCTAACTAACAATCTTCTACCTGTGCTTAACACCATCTTGCTGGTGGGAAGTGAAGAGGACTCAAAGAACATACTGATAAAGATCAAGAATTGCAACCTTTGCCTAAAATAGAGGTAGGTATTGACTGTGATAAGAGTTGTATGAGCCACCAATAAAATTATTAAAAAAATAAAAAATAATGCTAAACAATAAAAAGAATTGAAACCTTCAATATGAATTGCAACTCAATGTAAATAAAACATTCCTCCCACCTGGACCAGCAGGAAGCTTTATGAAAAATGAAGAAAACATTGAAGCTATCAAGGACTTCATCTTGTTTGAATCTATAATGAATGCTCATGAAATCATTAGTCAAGAGATCAAAGCAAGTGTTTTATTTGGTAAATTTGCAGCATAAGACCTTTTTAGAGAGCTGAAAAGTAGAGAGCTTACTTGAGGACTAAGGTGGGCCTGACCCAAGCTAAGCATGATTAATTGCTTTATATAAATGTAAAAGTTGGATATTGCATACAGAAGACTGAAGAATAAATGATGCATTTAATTAGTGTGGCTGGTGAAGAATATTGAAAGCACTATGGACTGCCAAAATGTTAAACAAACCTGTCCTGGAAGAAGTACAGCCAGAATGTTGCTTAGACACAAGGATGGCGAAGTTTCATCTTACATAGTTTGGGCATGTTGTCAGGAAAGACCAATCCCTAGAGAACAACATCATGCTTGGTAAAGAAGGGAGGCAACAGGAAAAAAAGGATTGCTCTCAACAAGATCAACTGATACAGTGGCTGCAACCATGGCCTCGTGCCCAAGAACAGCTGTGAGAATGGGGCAGGATGAGGCAGTGTTTCCTGTGGATAAGTTAGGTGTGGGTCAGAACTGACTCAAGGGCACCTGACAACAATAATTTCTAAGATATAGATCTTTGTCCACTCCATTTCATTTTAAATGATCCCCAAGTTTCTAAGGTTTCTCCATGCGTACAGCTGTTTCTTCTCATTTTGTGTCATGCTCCATCAGTAAATGACATCACCCTAAGGCCGTATGTCACTTATGTCATTATGGTCGACTCTACTTTGAGAAGGTAACACTTGTTCAGGCATATTTTGAATTCCTTTCACCCAAGGGGCTCATATTTTGGGACTGCATTTGATAATGGTCTGCTGCTTTTCATAAGGTTATCAATATTAAACAATATTTAGCTACTATACTTCAGCAGTGTATCGCTTAATCCTTTTGCTTCTTTTCTTCTTAATGTGAAACCTCTGCTGAAGCCTATTCACTTCAGATTATCTGGCTGGTGTTTGAAATACCACTTACATAGTTTTTAGCACTATAGCAACAAACAGCCACAAACTGACAGACAAGTGGTTAAAAACAATTTATAAGTGCTCTCCAAAGATATAATATTTGGAGGCAAATCTAAACAGTGACAAAAATTTAGAAAAAAAATATAAGTAGAATATATAGCACTACAAAAGAAACCAAAATATAACTACATAAATAGGTGAGGGAATGTCATGCTTATAAATAGGCTGTTACCAAAATGTGAATACTACCAGTAATTCATTTCTGATCCAGACCTCATCAATTATTTTAAAAAATGAAAAAAACAGCTTTATATGGAAAAAGAATTCCAGATAAGCAAAGGACTATTAAAGAAAAAGAAACTATAAAAAGATTCAGACTTTCTGATGTTAAAGTCCAGTCCACTCTACAGCCATGGAAGTATAAACAGTGTGGTACTGATAGGATGCCAGATGCATATACCAATGGTAAAAAATTACAAAACCAGAAGTAAATCCATCCACTGAAATAAGAAGAGTTGATCTTTGGTAAACAGTCAAATTTATTAAATGTCAGTGAGATATTCTCCTTAGCAAAAGACACTGTAAAAACTGGATATCCATTTGCAGTAAAAAAGAGCCATGATTCATGTCTCATGCCTATAGAAACCACCTTTAGATAGTTCAAAAATAAATATCACTAAGAAAAATTATGATACTGAGAAGTGCAGAGTTATATAAAACTAAGGCAAATACTATTACACACAGCTTCTTGCCATATCAGTAATAAAAAACAATAATCCAGGAGTGGATATATAGTCAAGCATGTGAGCTGACAAGGTATGGGTCTGCTAAAAGGGCTGCATACATAAACATTGATACATTTTTGCAGAGGATATTTATACACATGTATTTCTATGTGCCTTTAAAATATCTAGGTATATAATAAAGCAAGTGGATGAAAAGTTACGCAAAATACTTAGCCATAATGAGAAACCTGCGATTCAATCCTAGAGACTAAAGATCCTTGCCTTAGGAGACAGTTAGCTAGATTGGCAAAAAGTCAATATTCTACATCCCAGTGTGGTAAATTATGGCTGAGGTTTTAAAAGTTAGTGAGAGATCATCTAAGATACAACTTTTTATTTCTCCCTATCTAGAGAAAAGAAGGATGAAGAAAATTAAAGGCCCAAGGAAATAATCAGTCCAAAGGTCTACTATAACATCCTTGGTCTCCACTAGCCTGAGAGGAGAAGAACTAGATGGTCCACAAATACCCGTACTTACTGCTATACTTGGTACTACTGAAGGTCCTGGACAGAGTGGAAGAAAATTATTGAATAGAATTTGAAAAAACAAAATAGATTTACTAACAAGAACTGGTAGAACCCCATAAGATTATTGATTTTAGATGCTCTTCATGGCTGGAACTGAACCCATCCCCAGAAATCACCAAGCAGTCAAATAAGAGACAGGCCTAGACAATGAAAAAGAACATGTCCTCAGAACAATTAATCTTATCATATCATAAATATAGTTTTTGTTTTAAACAAAATCACAAAGCAGGAAGAAGAAAGATGAATGGAAATAGAAAATAAGAGGCCAGGGGGAACTAAGAGTGTCGTGTTACTTAGAAGGCATTGCAATTAATTTGATGAAACAAAATGTATATAAATTGCTAAATGGAAAACTAGTTTGCTCATCCACACCGTGATTGTGGCAGTCATGTGCTTATGTCAATTTTATGATTGAAATGTAGGGGTGGAGTCTAGCCCTTTAATCTGGAGATAGCCATTGAGTAGCCAATGAGGCCTCTATGTGGGCATGGCTTTCTCCTGAGCATCTGGGAAATCTCACGATATTTCCCTCATGAAGATGAGAAACTATCTTTCCCCATTGTTGGGAGTTAGTCTCAGAAATGATGAATCACGGACAAGACAAGAGTGCAGCATCTGAAGCTGCAGGAGCCATAGGAGAGACCACACAGTTTTGCCCTGATGGAGCCAGACCTCTGAAGCTGGGGCGGCCACATGGAGACCTCTGCCAGTGATGAGTTGCTTCTGCTGTTGATGGACCCTGAGCCCTGGAAGCGAGGAGCCATGTGGAGACCCCTGCCAGCGCCCGGATTCTGCACCCACTGACCTGTGACTTCGTGAGTCGGAAGGAGACTTTATAGACTGATTTTACACATATGGGTTAATATCGGACTTATGACTTTGAACTGGACTGGGCTCAATGTCCTGTTCCTCTTGTATATAAATCTTTTCCTTATATCTATATGCGTGTCTATGAAATTTGTTCCTCTAGCCTACTCAGACTAGCACAACAATAAATTTTAAAATCATACAATTATATGATTCTTAGAGAAATGTAAGTAATGATCAATAAAAGGAAGGGGGAACAAGGTCATGTACAAATCTGTATCATTGGACCTAATGCATTTGTAGATTCAGAGTTTGCAGTGCGAATTTTAAGAAAATTTCTGTTTTATGTTCTCTCAAAAGGATATGATGGACTGCTAATACAAAGTAAACTAGTAGGTGAGCAAAAATTGTAATCTTTTTAGGAACCTCTTTCAAAATGATTTTTAAATTTAAAGATATGCTATCATTTAAACGGGCAGGCTGTAAAAATTCTTCAACTTTTTCACTAGAACATAATTGGAATTGTTAACCTGGTTTAAATTCAGTTGATTAACATTCTATCCTCTTTATATTTGTAAGGTACCTTCCCTCCTTAAAAAAAAAAAGTGGAAAGGAACACTCGTGGGCAGAGCTTTTCTAAGTAGCACACATTTTTCCCACTGTAGGAACAGGTCCAGCACGCTGGGAGGTGGGCGCGATAGAGCCAATTTCAATCAGGCATACAGACTCCGGAGAACTAGTTCGATGACACAGATCTAAGTTTATTACAGCTTTTGGAAGGCTTACATAGATTTCATTGACCAATCAGATCATACTTTCTGGTTTCCAAACATTTCCTTATATGGGCATGGGTTTGTAGCATGAAAAACGATTGGCCCACAATGTGGGATATGTAAATGAAGTATTACCAGTGAACTTATGTAAATGAGGTGTAGCTAACCCAGCCAGCTGTCCAATCACATTACAAGATTTTACTGTCCAATCACTACAGTATCTTGGCTGTTACTATGATGAAGTTGGAAGCATTCTGATGGGCTGTGTTTCAAAGGTTTAAAGCGGAAGGCTATCAGGTGAGCTGGCCTTGAGGTCTTATTGTCTCAAGACCAGAGTTCTCTCTGGGAGTTATGGAAACACAGAATACCCAGCAGCTTCCACTTGACTCAAGACAAGAATATTCCAGGAGATTTGGAAGCGCAGATTTCAGCTACCTAAGGATATGGATACCTAGCGGTTTCAAGACTACTCCAGGAGATGCCGCAGCATCCTGCATTTTCTACGCCTTTCCCCCAGATCCCCTAGTCCTGACAAGAATGCCCCCACATCCCAATAGGAAACAAGCAATTCACTCTGAGTTAGTGAACCCAGTGGTGCCACCGGGAAAGTTCTATCTGGTAACAGTGACTTTTTTCATAACAATTCTATTAAACTTCATTTTCTGTAATGGCCAATTTAAGAGAACAGCATGCCACTATGAAATTTTGTATCCTGCTCAGGAAAAAGGCTGCAGAAACGGTTGTGGTGTCAAACACAGAAGACTTAATTATAGTTATAAATGCAAAAACCATAGTTTCTTCATGCCAACATGAAGAACT
Organism: Nesogale talazaci; assembly: GCA_004026705.1. NCBI lineage: Eukaryota > Metazoa > Chordata > Mammalia > Afrosoricida > Tenrecidae > Nesogale > Nesogale talazaci. The sequence continues at coordinate 70,824 of PVJH01004538.1, forward strand.
GAAAATCATTGTATACTCATTATAATCACAAATGTGGTTACATGACAATGGCTGCATGGAATAACTGTGATGCTTATACACTACTAGAGAAACTGTCAAATGGCACAACCATTTTAGAAAACTGTCAATTCCTTAAATTAAATCTCAGAGTTCTACCAAAAAAATGTGTAATGTCGATTGATGGTAATCCTCTTTCTTAATGTTTGTCATCTTTCCAAATGGATGAAAATGTCAACAACATTTGAATGCTTGTGTTCAAAGGTCAACAACTGACCTATGAAGAGCTAGGAAAATTATCTAGACTATCTTAGAGCTCAGTTCAGTGATTATTAATGGAAGGTTTGGGAAGAAGAAGGAGCACTAAGAGGTGTGTGTCATGGGTCCTGTCTGACCAGGACAAAGAACTTCTAGTGGAAACATGCCATGCTTTGAAAGACCAGCTCCAAAGTGACCCAGATATTTTCTCCAATGTCTTTACTGGTGACTAGACATGGTACTATTCTCATGTACCAGGAGAAAAGAAATGTCAATCAAGTCATTGATGCCATCATCACCTCATCTCCCCAAAGTTCATTAAGTGAAATCAAAGATCAAGAGGGTGCTCCTTTGTTTTGGTTTTTGTTTTTCTTTATGTAAGGGGGATAGTGCATTGAGAGTTCATTTCACCAGGCCATACTATTATTGAAGCTTTCTATTTAGAGGTTCATAAAAGATTACATAACACTATGGGACAAAAAATACCACATTTGTGGCAGATGGAGAACTGGTTTTGCCATCGTGACAATGCACTTGCTCACATAGCCATCTCGGTGTGCCAATTTTTAGCATTAAAACAGCAGACATCTCCTACCCCATGCACGTTACTCACCCAACCTGATTTCACTTGACTTTTTTTTTTTGTTTCAAAGAGGGCCATGAAATAACAGGAATATGACAAGGTAGAGGAGATGGGGAAAAAATTAGGAGGTGCTGTCACCCATCCAGACAGATGGACTTAAAAATGTTTCCAAGAATGAATGTATGAAGTGGAATGGAGAGTGCTTTAAAGATGCTAAGGTTGTTTTGTAAAAAAAAATTAAATACATAGCTTTGAGGGAAACAAATTAGTTTATTTGGGGGGGGGTGTGACCCACTAGTATGTCTATCCACACAAAAAATAAGGATATCTTATAATTTCTTACAAAAATGAGAATATTTACAACTAAAACTATATGTTGGCAAATGAAATGTCATCAGCGATAGAGTTTAATATATAAAATAATAAAATATTCTTTATTTTCCAAGTTATAAATGATAGAGCACAGTTCTACGTTGACACACGTGGTGTTTCCATGACTTGTAGTCAACTGGGTGGCAGTTACTTTAGGGTTCCTCATCTAGAATGGTGACTTGACATGGTACTTTTCCTATGAGGCTAAAAGGAAGCATCAATCTAGCCAGTGCAAATGCCATCATCACCTCATCCCCCCAAAGTGTGTTAAGTGAAATCAAAGATCAAGATGGTGCATAGTGCATTGGAAGCTCCTTCCACCAGGCCAGACTATAATCAAGATTTCTATTGGGAGGTTCAGAATAGATTGCATAACTGGGTGGGAGTCAGAAGTCACCAATGTTATAGCTGTAAATTAAAAAAAAAATGCATAGGGGTTGGTTATCAGCCACTCCAAGGTAGGTTTTTTTCAGCAGCATAGGTGAAGTTACTTCTTCAAAATGGTGTGTGAATCTCTCTCTCTCTCTCTCTCTCTCTCTCTCTCTCTCTCTCTCTCTCTCTTTGTATGTTGGAGTGGTAATTACAAACATCCATAAACTTTCAAACTAGACCCATAGATGTTGAAATCCGCTCCTTTAAGGACAGGATACATTCATGGGGCCATTAAAAAAAATCCCATATGCACAAGAGATGAAGAATCATTTAAAATAAGTCAATTACTCTTGGTGTAGGGTACTGCTTGGAAGAGATTTAAACAAACACAAGCACAAAAAAGTGCTACCTTTCCTTGTTCTCTCAGAGTGATTGTTTCTCTCTTTTCCTTTTATTTTTTTTCTAGAAATATCATCATAGAATTTCCCCTGAGAGTGTCAAGGGGGAAAGTGCAGCAGATATGTAGAGAAATATACTTTCAAATTTACAAGCAAGAAAACAGTTCTTAACTGTGGCAAAAAGAGAACAAATCACAAAGAAAAGAGTGGTCAATTTGATAACATCATTAAGTTTTCACTTTATAAATAAAATGCAAGAATGCCAACCAAAAGGAAAAGTTTCAACATGAGCACCCAATATAAAGAAGAAAAGGAAACAATGTACAGTATCATACAAAATGTTGCAAAGAACCAAGACTCAAATAACTTAGATATGTAAATAAAACATTAACAGAATGGATCTAAAAGCAGAAATATTCTGTCATTATTAATCATGAAAATTCTAATATAAACCTTATAAGGAGCAGATTTCACAGTAATCAACCTGGCAAAATCAAAAGCAAAAATGATGATATCCTTTTTTGTATTGGCAAGAGTATGGACCCATGATATACTTAGGCTTTGGTGGTAAGAGTGTAAATTTTTCAGCTTCTTAAAAAATAAAAGATAATAGCTAGTTTCTATATAACTACCATATATAGAAATATATGGAGCTGGCAATTCTACTTATTTGTATGTGCCTTTAGCATTTTTGAGATTGTTTAATAGAACACATGAGATAAACAAATAAACAAAAAATAAAATTCCAAATACCTATAACTGGAGAATAACTACATTACAATGTGTTCAAACAATGCAATACAAAATATATTAAAATAAAAGAACTAGAGCTGTATACATATGTGAGAACAAAAGTTACAAGTTAGGATCTAGTCCCTCTCTCCCTTTCCACCTCTCCCTCCAGGCCGTCGCTCTCCTGTCTTTCCTTGTGCACCATCTAGCGGGGCACAGGTGAGCATGTATATCAAAGGATATATATGTAACTTCTAATGCTCTTTTCTCTCTCTCTCTCTCTCTCTCTCATGATCTCTATATCAGTGTTATAATAAATAATAATTATCACTACATAACTGTCTGCTGAACCCTTGCTATGAGTTTATCAGAGGACTGGCCACACTCTGATACAGAGATATAGGCTTATGTACATATATTCCTATGTTAAGGAAGCAGAAAGACATCGGGCCTCTACTCAATACAAGAACACTTTGTTCTAACAGCCTGGCGTTCTGCGACACTAACCTTCCTGACACAATCGCTGAAGACAAAATGGGTGCATAAGCAAATGTGGTGAAGAAGGCTGAAGGTGCCAGCTATTAAAAGATAGAGTCTGAGGTCTTAAAGGCTTGACGTTAAACAGGCGGCCATCTAGCAGGGAAGCAACAAAACCTACATGGAAGAAGCTTGTGTGATCACAAGTTGTTGACAGGATCATGTGTCAGACCTGAGAAGACTCAAAGCAATCATATCACTGCGAACGAGGGGAGTCTGAATGGAAACCCATGGCCCATCTGTAGACAATTAGACATACCCTCATAGAAGGGTCACAAGGAAGAGAGGAGTCATCCAGGGTGCAGCGTAGCACTGACAACACACACAGAATTCCTTTAGTCTGTTAATGCTCCGCCTTCCCCCTCCCCCACCACACTTTCATGACCCCAGTTCTACCTTACAAATCTGGCTGTAACAGAGCGTTTAACAGCGGTACAGATAAGAGCTCTCAATGCACAGAATCCAGGAAAGATAAACCCTCCACGAACACTAATGGAATTAGCAATATCATGAGAGTAGGGGGAAGGCAAGGGAAGAAGGAGGAGAAATGGGGAACTGAGCTGAAGAATCAATGTATAACACTCTTCCACCACCACCACCACCCACCCCTGAGGGGACAAACAACAGACAGGTGAGTGACGGAAGACAGCCGATGGTAAAAGAAAAGAAAACATAATTTATAATTTATCAAGGACTCACAAGGGTGAGAGTGGGTGGAGGAAAGGTTAAAGAGGAGCTGAAAACAAGTACTCAAGCAGAAAGAAAAGGTTTTGAAAATGATGATGGCAATGTATGTACAAATGAGCTTGATATAACTGATGTATGGACTGTTATGAGCCCCCAATAAAATGATTTATTTAAAAAATAAAATGAAAAGTTTTTCGACCTATCAATCATGTCACAGTCTGATGGTGCCTCCTTGTTGAGCTAACCATTTTTATAGGGAGGCTCTGGGAACCTCCCCTCTCTGCCTTCACTTTCCTGCTTCCAGACACTGGTGGCTGCCGTAGTCCTACCATTGGATCCATACAACTTTGCACCCCATGATCTTCCTGCATTCTGTATCATTGCTTTTGGCCATGTGAATCTGAGGAGGGACTATGGACTAGTATTTAGCTTATGGACTTGAGTTGGACTGGGTTGGCTCTCTTTCCTCAATATATGATTACTTCTTGGTTTAAGCTCTTTCCTATAAACATGTATGTGTCTGGATTTGTTTTCCTAGTCAACCTAGACCAACCTAGCTCACTTTTATCACCATTCCCCTCCCCCACCACTGAAATCCTTACTTAATGTGTTGTCTCTATAATTTCATCAATCGTGGGTTTCATATGCTAAAGTCAGAAAAACATATAACAAAAATTCATGAGGATGACCCCCACAGTGACATAACACATCTGAGATTTACCTCAATATGAAAAAAAAAAACAGAGAATGTTGAAAACCAGGTCAGGTCTAATGTGCCTTAGTGGGGGACTAACTGACCTGGTTTTATCTGCTAAGGTCAAGATTATAATTTTGATGTGCTATAGTCATCTCTCTATTGGCATCCACTTTCCTCCCATCCCTGTATTATGGGTAGTGGTGAATCACCTGAGCCTTACTTCCTATGTAGACCCCACAAATATATCTTGAGCTCCCACTGTTATGCATAGCCTTCTGTAATACAGATTCTCACAAACTATCCCCCCACTTCAAATTATATAATTTACCATCTTTCAGTCACTGATATTGATGTGCTTCTTACATTTGGATGTAACTAACATCTCAGCTATATGACTACTTGTTCAGAAACAAGCCTGTAAGACCCAAGATGCTATTTTTTCTGATGACTCTGCACCATCTGATTTCTTCACTGCCCTTTGCTATAGTATTCATATTTTCTGTCTTCCCTTCCTGAGGGAGAGTATCACGCAAAGCCATGATGTAAAAGCTAAATTTTCTTAAATTGAAGCGAGGATGTAGTGATAAGTAAAAACAAATTTCTGGATTTATGTTTTGTGGGGTTTTTTGTTTTGTTTTTTTGTTTGTTTTTTGTTTTTAACCTATCTATGGCTCCCTTTTAAAATCTGATTGTCAATTTAGCTGATAAGAAAAGAAGATAACATATCATTGCAATTCATAACAATACCATAACATGATAAATTCCATTTAGTTAATATATAACATTAGACACCAAACATCCAGAATATATATTTTTTTCCAAATTCATACTCTAAAATAAAATAAAGTCAAGTTAGGGTCTTAAATCCACATTTAAATATTACTAATATTTTAAATCTTACAGAATGCATTTCTTGACCACAGTGAAATTAATCACAAAATAAAGCTAGAAATATTTTAAGAATAAGCTAAATGCATCTAAATAAATCATAAAACAAAAAATAGTTCACAAAGAAGTTTAAAAATATTTTATTCAAAAGACAGTGTACTGTAGCATTAAAATTAGTTTAGTCCACCTAAAACTCTCTTTAGAGGAAAGTCTATTCCTTGCATGAATACTATGTGAAGTGTAGGATTTTTACTCAGGAGTAGTGCAACCACATAAGGCAAGTGTTAATGAAATATGAATTTATAGGATTATTTATGTAGTACTGGTGGGGATACAATTTGGTACAATATTTCAGAATACTCTAGATCAAATCCTGATAAAACTGACCAAACAATTCCCCACAGAGGAATGCTTCAGAAATATATGCATGCTTTATTGCTGGTAGTTTTGATTTTGACTGTTACCACCATTAGTCTCTCAGCTTGTCATGTTGTGCTTGAATATTGCTGTAACACTGGAAGCTCTGCTATGGACATTTCAAAAACCAACAATGTCACACATGGTAGACATGTTTCAATGGAGATTCCAATTAAGATCTGGAAGGAGAAAGGTTGTATAAACCAAGAGGCAGATGTGGAAACAAGGAGGCAGTGGTTTAAAATTAGAAAAGGTGCATCAAGAGTTTATTTTTCCCTGAACTTAATTTATCTTTATGCTGATAAGATCTGACAAGCTAGAGGATGTTAAGAGGGAAGCAGCATCAGGATTAGAGAAAGGCTGATTAACAACTCGAGATATGCAGATGACACAACTTTGCTTGCTGAAAGCAAAAAGGACATGAAGCACTTGCTGATGAAAAATTTAAAAAGTACCAGTCTTCATTATGGATTATAACTCAATGTCAAGATAACAAAAATGCTTGTAACTTGGTCAATAGACAACATCATGGTAAATGGAGCAAAGCTAAAAGTTGTCGGGGATTTCACTTACTGGTGTCATCAATCAGTATCTTTGGAAAATGAGGTCTAGAAATCAAATGAATTGAGTAAATCTGCCCTACAAAACTTCCTTGAAGTGCTGAAGAGCGCCACATTCAGGGTTGATGTGAGTCTACTGTGAGTCATGCTTTCTTTATTTTTCTCATATGCATGTGAAAGCTGGACAATGAATAATAAATAAATTATGGATTTGGAGAGTTTCAAATACACATACGCTGAGCTGCTAAAAGAATAAACATGCCTCTCCTGGAACAAGTACAGCCACTATGCATCTAAGAAAATAGGGTAGTAAGACTGTGTCTTACATACTTTGAGCATATGATCAGGAGGGTTCCTATAAAGAATATTATAATTGAAAAAGAAGAGGGTCAGGAAGAGAGGAAGATCCTGAGTGATGTGGATTAACACAGTGGCTGTGTAGAAGGCTGTTGGCCAGTTCTATGATAGATATGGTGACCTACTGTTGGAGAAAACTTGGTGGCACCAGAAAACAACAATGACAACTAATAATGCTGAGCATCCTTTAATGTGCTTTCGGAACATATATCTTCTTTAATGAAATATTTATTTGGGACATCCATCCATTTTTAATTGAGTTGTTGCCTCATTATGAAGTTGTAGGAGCTCTTTGTAAATTTTGTATAATAAACAATGAAAAATCCACAAATAATCCTAATTTGGACTATACATATAGAAGGATTGAAGGAAAACTTATTAACAACCTTTAATATGTATATAGCAATACAATCTTGCTTGCTGGAAGTGAGATCTGAAGAACTTTTGATGTAGATCAAGGATCGCAGCCTTCTGTATGGATTACAACTTAATGTAAAGATGACCAAAGTCCTCACAATTTGACTTATCGGTCCATGAAAAATGGAGAAAATATTAAAATTGCCAAGGATTTCATTTGATTGTATCCACAATCATTGTTCATGAAAGCAGTAGTCAAGACATCAAACAACATGTTGCATTGGACACATCTGCTGCAAAAAACCTTTTTAAAGTATTGAAAAGCAAGGATGCTAAATTGAGGATCAAGGTGTGCCTGACCCACACCATGGTATTTTTCAATTCCCTAATATGCATGTGAAAGTTGGACATTGAATAAGGAATATTAGGAAATAGATATGCACTTGAATTATGGTGCTAGTTAAGAATATTGAAAGTACTATGTATTGCCACGGGAATGAACGGATCTGTTTGGAAGACACACGGCCAAAATGCTCCTGAGAATTAAGGATGGCAAGATACAGTCCCAAATACTTTGAATATGTTATCAGGAGTGACCAGTGCCTGGAGAAGGACGTTATGCTTAGTAAGATGGAGAAGCAGTGAAAAAAAGGGAACTCCACAGTCTCATAAACCCACGGGTACAGTTTCACCCTTTCCCATAGAATTGCTTTGAGTAGGTATTCACTTGATGGCAGTGAGTTTGGTCTTTTTTGTTGTTTGGATATTAATTATGATTAAGGAGATTTGTTAAGGTGTCAATTTGATATCGGGTTGATAATATGAGGCTAAGTTTTATGTTAACCTGATAGTACCTATGTGGAAGCACAGGTAGGGTTCTGCTTATCAAACAGGTGTTTGTCTGGTCATCCTTTTTTGGCATTGTGGCCTTTTTATCAAAGAGAAAGTCTCTCTCTGCAACCATTTCACTTCCTGCATGCCCGAGTTACACATCTGACTTGGTGGAAGTGGTGGTGGTCTTCCATGTTCCTGTGGACCTTAAATCCACACAACTTTGTACCCACTGGCCTGTTATCTCTCAGTTTCACCTTTCTCTTTTCCGCATCATTCACCAAGGAGTTGCCCGAGTCAGAAAAGCGCTCTGTCTAGCGTCAGACCCATGAACTTGAGGTGAGCTGCACTTGGACAATTTATGATGTAAAATTATGTCATGATATAAAAGCCCTTTCTTATTCATGTATGCCTGTCACTGGCTTTGTTTCTCTTGAACACTAAACCTTAAACCAAAGTGATATCACGCCCCTATTTTTGATTTAGTTTCTCCTAGGGAGTTAGTGATTGTAAGCCTTTCTCCATGCTTTTGTTAGCCATGTGAAACCTTTTGGTGCACTGTTTATGTCTTTTTCCACCTAAAATATTTATTTTATTAATCATTTTTTTGGGAGCCTTTAGAGACATAATAACACTACATAGTCTAATCGCATTCAGCAGTATTGTACAATTGCTACCACAGTCAGTTTCAAAACATTAATTTATTTTTGAAATCCTTAATAACAGCTTCATTTCATCCCCTTTAGGAACCTCCACCGCCATTGTTCTTTTTCTATAGTAGATTTTTTGGCCATATCTTACAGAGCCCAATATATTTTTGACTAGACGTTTTCTCTTTTTGTTGAGGTATTGAAGTGCTCTATAGATTTTAGACAGTAGACCTTTGGTCTTTGTCTTGTTGCTGAAGATATTTTTTCCAAGTCTGAACTTTCTTTATATTCTTTTGACAAAGTTGATACTCAAATTTCTTTTTAAAAAAGGTCCCTATCATCTATTGTATCTTCCATGGTACAGGGGTATCCCCCAAAACTGGAATTGGGCTGCAAGGAATGGAGCTTTCATCAAATACATTCTTCTCACTAGGCAAGCATCAAGCAAGTCATTCTGAGTTAGTGCACCCAGTGGCATCTCCAGGAAGGAGTTTTCTGGTCACAGTGAATTTTTTCATAAAAGCAGTTTTGCCTCAACCTCATCTTATTGTGGTGACTAACTTAAGAGAACAGTGTGCAGCTGTGAAATTTGGTCTCCTGCTTGGGAAAAGTGCTACGGAAACTATTGCGATGTTGAACACAGCCTCCAAGGAGAACACTATGGGAAAAACTCAAGTGTACAAGTGGTTTTCTGGTTTCAAAAGAGAGAAATGTCAATTGATAGTAAGCTTTGTTCTGGATATCCACCAACATCCTGAGGGGAGAAAAATGTTAGTGCTCAGTGCCTTTGGAGTTCAGTCCACCAAGTCAGACTGCTAATCAAATTTTCTATTTAGAAAAGACTGCATAAAAATGAAATAATAAAAGTCCTTATTTGTGGCAGAAGAAGGACTGGTTCTCCCTCCACCATAAGGTACCTGCTCATGCACAGCCTCTCCTGCCCCACACACCTTATTCACCTCACCTTGCTCCATGGAACTTCTGTTTCCACAGATAAAAAGGAACATACATGGACAGTGATTTTAGGACACAGACAAGGTGGAAAAAAATTAAATAGGTGCTATCAGTCATCCAAAAAGATGTTTGAAAAAAGGTGTTCAAGAATGGAATTGCAGATTTGACAAATGTATTAAGTGTAATGGACAGTACTTTGAAGGTTATAAAGTTGTTTGGCAAAAATATTTAAATAAATAACTTTGAAAAATAATTTCATTTTGGGGGTATACCCTCTCATATTTGTTTCCTTTATTATTTTTGGTAGTATTTCTGTGCCTTGCACTAGGGCTCTTAAATTTTTAACTATTCTCTCACTGATGACCTTTTTATCCTCAAGAGTAGGGGTGTCAAACTGGTGACCCACAGGCTGCATGTGGCCCCTGAGGTAATTTTTTTGTGGCCTATGATGCTCTGAAATAAAATGAAAATAGAAAAAAATGTTATGAAGGAAATATCACTTAACATAAACCTAAGCTTTTTTCATAACATATTTTTCTATTTTCATTTTATTTCAGAACATCATGGGCCACAAAAAATTATATCATAGACCACTTGCGACTCATGGGCCACCAGTTTGACACCCCTGCTCTAGATCTTGAAATATCTTGAGTCAAATTTTGTACACAGGAAGAAAGGGGAGATGATGCTCTGAAGGTGGATAGCCAATTTTGTCAACACCATTTGTTAAAGAAACTCCCCCCATTTAATGTTTTTAATTTAGTATTTTGGCCCCTTGCAAACGCCAGTTGATGGACTTATTCGTGGGATTTCTGCTTTGTTCTATTGGCCTATGTATCATGATTGTATCAGTATCAGACTGCTTTGCTTACTATGAGTGCATAATTGGTTTGAAGTCAGGTAGTTTGAAGCTTCTTATTTGATCTTAACAGAGTTTTGCATAACTAATTATCTTTCTCTTCATATGAAGTTTTTGATTGGTATTTCCACTTATTTAAAAAATGAAATTGGAATTTGGATCAGAAATGCATTATATTTATATATTGCTTCGGTAATTTTGACATTTTCACAATGAACATGGATATCCTGCCATTTATTTAGTTCTCTTTTTGTTTCTTGTAGGGGTCATCTGTATTTTTCTCTACATATTTCTGTTGTCTTTTTGTTCAGATTTATTCCTATGTATTTATTTTTATGGCTATGATAGTGTGATAGGTAGGCTTGTTATGCCAACATGGCCACAGAAGATTGGCCGGTCCGGCCAATGAACACATGGGATGAGTTGAAGGGTGGACATAGTGTCCTGCACTGCCTCTCTTGATTTTGAATCTTCAGACGAGCCAGCTGCCTTGTTCGTCCTGTGCCTCAACCTCTAAGCAACATTACCCGTGTGACACCTAATCGTAGACTGTGCAGCTGTGAGTTGAGGTTCCTTCAAGCCCTGCTTGAAATATACATCTCTTGAGCTGAAGACTTTTGTACTCTGTCATCTGGCTGACTGTTGATGGCCTGCTTTGCTGTTTGCTGCTTGTGGCCAGATAGCCTGAATTGCTTCTCAGAGGACTACTTGGCGGCCCTCAAGACTCCAAGGACTGCCAATCTACTAGCTGTCTCACACAAGTGAGTTACACCAAGCCATTTGTACTGCTTTATAGATTAGATAACTGTTTACTTCTTATCTTATATATCATTCTATATACATAAAGAGAATTACTAGGGTCCTGCTTTTGTTTCTCTAGAGAACCCTGTCTGACACAGATAGATAGCCTTGTTTTCTGATGGCTTCTCAGGCTTCTCTTTGCTGTTAAACAGAAATCTGATTGATTCTGCTTATTAATTTTTGCCCTATTGCATTATTGAAGATCTCAGTGTTTTCCAACATTGTTTCTTTCAAGTCTTTGGAATCTCTACATATAAATTTGTATTATCTGCAAGTAGTGCGAAATTCACTTATTTACCCAATTGTATTCCCCTTTTGATTTCTTTGTGCTATCTAATGTTTCTGGACAAAATTTTCCAGCATGAGCTGAATTTTTTTTTTAAAAGCCACAATGGTGATAAGGGACATTCTTCTTTGGTTCTTATGTTCAGGGAAATATTTTCAGTTTTTGACCATTGAGGAAGATGCTCTCCATTGTTTTCTGTATATGATATTTATTATCTTGAGGGATCTTCCTTCTTTTCCTAACCTGTTTAATGTTTTTGTAGGCAAAGGGTGTGTTGCATACTGCAGAATACATTTTCTGAATCAATTAATATGACCATGTGTTTCTTTCTTTTGTCTTGTTTATGTGGTTGGTTACACTAGTTGTTTGCCCAATGTGGAGTCTTCCTTATACCCCTGTATGAGTTCCACTTGATCACGGCATATATATTTCCTATACATTGTTTGATATTGTTGGTCAGGATTTAGTCACGGGAAATATTACTCTGTAGTTTTCTATCGTGTAGTGTCACTCCTGGCTTTCTTCTCAGAGTTATGCACCCTTCATCAAATGAAGTGTGAAAGTTCACTGTCCTTTTCAATGTTCTGGAATATTCTATGTGCAATTGTTGACAGTTCTTATCTGAACACTTGGCATAATTCTGCTCTAAAACCATCTGCTCTTGGAGTTAATGTGGTTTAACTTTTATGTATTGTCGTCTCTATTTCATATTTAGTTATAGGTCTGCTGAAACCTTCTATGCTAGTCTACAGAAATTTGGGTGTCTAAAAATGTGTTCATCTCTTCTATGTTTCCAAATTTGTTGGAGTACAGTCTTCATAGTAGTATGTTATTATTCTTTGAATATCATTTGGATCTGTTGTTATATTACTCTTCTTATCTCTAACTTTACAAATTTACACAATTCTCTTCGTTTTACCTTGCTAAGTTTATTCACAGTTTGCCACTTGTGTAAATTCTTAAGAATCAACTTTTTGTCTTGTTATTGTTTCCACATTCCAATTGATTCATTTCTTCTCTAAACACTCTGCTTTTTTGTTCCTGCTGTGTAGGAGTTTATCTTACTCTTTATTTTTTAATTGGTTATGATGTTCTATTTAGGAGGTGACTTGAAGCTCAACCCTTTTTCATCTGTGACTTGATTACGATAGCATGCATCATGATAACTGATTTTTCAGTGTCTCAAAGATTTGGTTATGCTGTGTTTTGTTCTCATATGTTTCAAAGACTTCTTAAATTTCATTCATTTTTGGATCTATTGCCGGTCATTTTGACATAATATATTATTTAGTCTCCTTGTAGTTCATTTCTTCCCCTTGTTCTTTCTACTGTTAATTTCCAATTCTATAGCAATGTGGTCTGAGGAAATCGGCTGTAGAATTCAATGCTTTATAATTTACTAAGGTTTTCTTTGTGGCCTAACATGTAGTTTATTCTAGAGAATGTGCCATTTGAGCTGTAGAATAAGGAATTCCATGCTGCTGTTGAGTGGTGTGTTCTGTATATGTCTAAGGGGTCCAGCTGTTTGATTGTGTTATTTATCACTTCTTTTTCTTTATTGAGTTCCTTTCCTAATTATTTGTTTTTCCTTAAGAGTGGTGTGTTGAAGTCTCTGACTATTGTTATCAAACTGTCCATACAGTGGTGGGAATCAAATAATTTACCAAGTGGTTTGCTGTCCTAATGACTACTTGAAATAAGAAAAAGATACACAAAAGTTAGTTTTTTGAAGTTCACACAATTAATACTGAAATAAGAACAATAAAAGAGATACACAAAACTAAATTGTTACACAAAAGTTGTAAAATATTAACCAAAATGTATAAAACACTGGGCAAAAATAACAAAACTGCGATTTAAGAATTTTATATTGATTCTTGATTGCACATATCAATCAATCAAAAATAATAAAACTGTTATTTAAGATATTTTTATATTGACTCTAGATTGTACAGATTCTCACATGCACAAATTGATGAGTGAAGACTCATGTGGATCCAAGGTTGGTGGAAGCATTTCAGGGCACAGACAGCTCTCAGAGTCAGAGGCACAGTCCCAGGAACAAAGAAGCAGAGAGATCCAAAGGTTTCCAGTTTCCACCCCCTCCCTTCCCCACTACCTCACCTCCCTCCCTTTTAAGAAGACCATACCTCAAAGAGACATTATCAGGCTGTGAACCAATTGACCCTGTGGTCATTAAATAATCTCATGTCAATTTAAGAATATTAAGAGTGAAGGGGTGGAGACTAGACTGTCAACCAGGTCACAGCCTGTTGATGCCTCCCAGTCAGTGTGGGCTACTCAAGAGGAGTATGGGAACTCTCTCTCTCTCTCTCTCTCTCTCTCTCTCTCTCTCTCTCTCTCTCTGTGGTGCCAGCCACACATAGTCTCTCTTTCATCTTCCTGTGAACAAGCGAAGTGGAGCTACACTGAGACCTGAGCAAGCCATGCACTGGAGACCTGTGGAGACAGGCCTGTGATTTTTCCACTACCATTGGATCCACGAGAGTTTTCATCCACTGGCCAGTGACATTCCTGCCTTTGGCCTCATCATAAGTGGCAACATGAGTCCAAAGAGGAACTTATGGACATATAGGTTAATATTGGACTTATGGACTTCATATGGAAGGGACAAGAATGTTTTCTCAGTATACAATTGGTGCTTGACATAAAGCTCCCTCTTAAACATATACAGCTGTCTCTAGATTTGTTTCTCCAGTCAACCAACCTAACACATACCCCTACACTTTCAAGGGGATAGAAAATCATCTAACTACCACATTTTATTCTGTCTATTCTTTACTCATTATGCAGTGTCCTTTCTTGTCTCTCATGATACTGATTTTTAAGTACATTTTATCCTAGATCAATTTTATTACTATTTTCTCCTTCTCCTTCTACCATTTTATAGGCATCTGCTCAACTTTTTACAGCTGCTATTGTCATGGTAAATGTTTTCTATCCTTTGATCGTCAGTCAGGTGGCAGTCACTAATTGTGTCAATTTCAGGATTTGGAGTGTAGGCATGGAGTCTAGCCTGTCAATCTACATATAGCCAAGTAGACCTCTGTATGGGCATGGCCTTCTCCTGAGAATTCTGGGAAATCCAACTGTATTTTCCCCTTGGAGGTGAGAGACTCACTGCTCAGTCACTTGGAGCTGCTCAACTGACAAGACACAAGGCAGGCTCCCTTTGAGACATCTCAGAGGAGAAGCCATATGGGCTTACCCTGATGGAACCAGACCTCTGAAACCCAAATGCCACATAGAGACTCCTGCCACATAGAGACTCCTCTAAGATGCTTGAGAAGCCACAGTGCTGCCCTGCCAATGCTGAGATGTTTCTACCACCACTGGATACACAAGACTCTGTTCCCACTGGCTGGTGATTTTCCTGGTGTCATTGCATGTGCTTTGTGAACCTGAAGAAGACTTTATAAACTCGTTTTGAACATATGGGCTAATATCAGGCTGGTAGGCTTGGATTGGATTGAGTTGGGATGCTTTCTCAATGTTTCATTCATCTTGTATCTAAACCTCTCCCATATATATATATATATATATATATATGAATTTGTTTCTCTAGTCTACCTGGACTGGCACAAGTCAATTTTTTTCTCTTTGAGATTCAGGTGTATCCATTTTAGAAAGCATATCTATAGATTGTGTTTTCTAAGCTAGACTCCTGCTCTCTATTTCTTGTTTGGTATATTCAATACATTGTCATTCGATGTCATCATTGTTAAGTGTGGGTTTATTGATGTCATTTTGCTGTGCATTTCTGTTTTTTTCTCTATGGTTTTATTGTTTTTTTTATTTCTACTCTATTTCTGAGTTTATTTTGAGTATTTTAGAATTGCATTGGTTTGTGGATGGTCTTGTCCTGCTTGATGCTTTCTGGTTTGTCTGATATTGTTGGCTGTCCATATTGTGCCCATTAATATTTTTATAATGCTGTGACTGTTTTAAACATTTTAATTTTTTATTGTTTGGAAATATCTTTATTTCTTCTTATTTGAGATGATTTGGAGTATTTGATTTTTGCTTTGCAGGATTTCTTTTTGTTTTACTTTCAGACTTTTCTGTCTGGAACTCCTTGTCTTCTCGCATGTTTTGCTTCTGCTGAAAGGCCTGAGCTTGTCCCTGTTTGTCGCTCTTTGTAGATGACTGCTCTTCTTGGGGTTCTCTTGTTTTCCTTGAAAAGAAACCGGAGAGTTTGACTATGCTCTTTTGCAAGGTTTTCCTTTAGGAGTCGATCCTGTTTGGAGTTCATTCAGTCTCGAGAAGTTATTGTTCTCAACCTTTCTCATGTTGGAGAATGTCTCTCTCATGATTCATTGTACTATGTTGTGTAGAAAAAGAAGCAAAAGGAGAAGAAGGCAAGAGAAAGAGAGAAATGGGGGTGTGGGGAGGTGTTCTTTGATTTGCGACACATGGATCTCCAGGGGTGTCTTAGGGGCAGGAGGAAGTTAAGGTGAGAAAGGTAAAACAAAGTTAAGAAAAGGTAGCAGGTCTTGTCTGGATGGGGATAGCATGGACCAGGCAAGCACAGGGGGCAGGAGGTATGGGAAACAACCAAATTTTTGCCATGGTGGCTTCTGGGGTTGAGGGTGGCTATAGAGGTCATGGTAGCTGTGTTAGGGGTACAGGTATTGCTCTTTTGCTTAGCAGGGGGACCCCTCACTGTACTCTGAGTAGTCTGCCAGGTCTGCTATCCACATGAGGTCACCAGAGACTATATAGAAATAGGAGTTGCAGATGCCATGGGAAGAGGTAGTAAAAGCAGGGAAGAGACACTCCAAAATAGTCCGCAGTGGGTGGGTGGTTAATTGCTTCAAAGCAGCTTACTGCTGCTCAAGAGTGATAACAGGCACAGCAGCATGGTTGTCTCTCGATATAAGAAAGCCAAAGAGGCTGTCAGCAGCAGCGAGCAGTTTTTGCCTAAACTAAGAGGAAATATGGAGGTCAGGAGAGAGGAGAACGACAAATGGTGGGGGTGGGGAAGAACTCTGTATGAATGGAACAATAGGTTTGTGAAATAATGGAAATGTTTTTTAAGATGGGTGGTAGAGTTTAATCAATATAGTGAAAATATGTTTCATGAGGAAAGTATAGCGAGAACAGTAAGATATTAGGTAGGGAAAGAGAAATGGTAAGCAGATATGAAAACAAGTATACACACACATACAGAAGAAGAAGCAGAAGGAAAAAGCGAAGAAGGAAAAATGGAGAGAGAAAGAAAAGATGGAGGGATAGGAAAAGAAGAATAAAAGAGGTATTGTTGGGGTGAAATTCTGTTGCTATGGTGATGTGCATTCAAGAGTCTGTGTCATCAGTGGTGTGCAGATGGTAGGAAAATATGGCTTGTTTAGAAATACCTTGCTTCATTAGCATACATGCATGTTTGCTTAGCTGTGGCATGTGTATCCACATGGGCAGGGTGTATGGAAGTAAAATGGAGGCAATAGAGAAAAAAAAAGAAGTCTGCTTGAATAGGATGCTTAGGTCAGGTTGTGAGGACTTTTGTGCCCAACAAGTGACTCGGTCTTTTATCTGTGCAGGGCCCCCAGATGATGTTGACAAATGTGTTTCCAAGAGGTGGGGGGAGGGCACAGAAGCAGTCGTTGGTGAAAGGGAAGCTTGGGAGTCATGTCCACTCCTGATGGGGAAAGGCACACAGGCTGCCCGTGACAACCCGCAGGAGTTGCCCAACTCCACGTAGAATGCTGCACTGCCTCCTGCCAGTGCTCTCTTTGTTCCCATAAATTCTGGTTTTGAGAAACCTTGGTCTACTTAGCTTTCAAAATAATTTCTGTTTTCCAGAAAGTGCAATATTTTTAGAAAGTGCAATATGTTAATGTCTTTCTGTGTTTGGTACCTAGCAGCCAGGTTCCTCTGGAAGTGTCAATCTTTGGCACCTTTGCTGTTATCATTGTTTTGTTTTGCACTGAAATCTGTATGTTCCGCCTGTCCTAGAGTTTTCGAGTTCTTATTTCAATTTTGCTAATGTATGAGGTATGGATTTTAGGGCTTTCTAACTGGCAATATAACTATGTATTATGGGTATGTTCTGTTTATGGATAGATGCATTAATTATTATACAATTCCACTACATGCCCTTACACTGCTTTTTGTCTTGAAGCTTATATTACCTGCAATCAATATTAACACTACTGTTCTTTAATGATTGCTATTTACTTAATATGCACTTTTTTCTATCCCTTAGTATTAATGTGTGCATGTGTGTGCTTGTGTGTGTGCGTGCGCGTGTGTGTATGTGTGTGTGTGTGGCCCATTTCTTAAGGCAACAGACAGGTCCTTTTTTTATCCATTCTGAACTCTATGCCCTTGATTTATTAATTAAATTAATCCATTTGCATTCAGCTTAATTATCACTAGGTATTAAGTTATTGCTGCCATTGTATATGTGTGGTATTTATGTATGGCATTTATTTCTTGGTTCCATGTATTTTTATGCCCCATGTTCCTTTTGTTTTCAATTTTATCTTCATTTTATTCATTGCTTTTCATTTTGCGTTTACTGAGTCATTATGAGTTTCCTTTTTTAAAATTTTGTTTAAATTTTTAAAATTTACTTTGTAATTACCCCATGATTTTGTCTTGTTTTTTAATTTTTAAATTCAAATTCTGCTTCATACCTCTGGAAGAAGTTCTGGTGGCACCATGGCTAGCCATTGGATTCGTTAGCCAAACATTGTCAGTTCAAACACACCAGAGGGTCTCAGCGGGAAAATCAACCTGACAATTTGGTCCCATAAATATTATAGTCTAAGAATCACAATAGAACTGTTCTCTCAGGCCCTTCATGTTATCAGTAGGGATCTCTTGATGGCACTTCATAATAACTGTAACCCTAGAACATGTGCTAAACCTATGCTTCTCTAAGCTTTGATTATTATATTATTTAATCATTTTATTGGGAGCTTGTGCATCGCTTTTCACAATACAAAGTTACATATACAGTGCTAAGCACCTTTATATGCCTGCTTTCATGAACATTCTCCATATTTGCTTTCCCGTTCAGGCCCTTGATATCAGCTTCTTTTCCTTCCCCTCCATCCTTTTTCCCCTTCCCCCAAGTCCTCATTACTTTATAAATTATTATTGTTTTGTCATATCTTACACTGCCCAACATCTCCCCCTGCCCACTCCTCCCAATGTCCATCCTCAATGATTTACTTTTAACTTCCTAAATTAAAGCAGTATTGTCTTGACCCCCTCCCCATGTGAGAGTTTTGTGACCAAATCATTTAGTTACACTTTTTACTTCGCAACTGGTAGCATGTTCATATTAATATCTCTTGCTCTCTATTTTAAATTTTGTAAATTTATTTTATATTTGAGAATTCTCTACCCTAGTAATGTGTCTTAATCTCAGGTTTTATCTTCCTTTGATTTGCCCAAAGGTCTGCTTCAATATTTCTTCTAAGATTGCCCAGATTTTACAAGTTCCTTTAATGTATTTTTATCTGGAAATATCCTAATTTCACCATATTCAAGAGACATCTTTTTTGGATATATAACTTTAGTAGGTGCTTTATTTTTTATAGCATAACACTGTATAAGTCATTCCATTGTCTTCCTATCTGCATAGTTTCTGCTAATAGAAGAATTCAGTTCTCTTGGTGCCTTTCCTCCACCTCCCAATAGTTTTATTACTATTGCATTCACATACCATACACTGCCATAGTTCAGTTGTCTTTTCAAAGAGTGGCATATACATTACCACAGTCAGTTACAGATCATCTTCCCTCTTCCAGTATTCACCATTTGCTCCCCAACCCCCTCAACCTCTCGCTCATATCCCCAGCAAGCCATTGCATCATTTTCATCATGCATCAACCTTTCTGTCTTTTATATACTGAGAAACTTATGAAATATCAAGAAAAGAAAAAAAAAACAGCAGCAGTATTAAAATAAGCCAGAAACCAAACCTCCCTAAAGAAACAAGTGAGAAATATTTAAACCTAAAACAAATCCATATTTGGCCAAGAGGGAGACCATCTGACCAGATGCCCTATTATACCATGGTTCCATCCACCATGACTAAGCTTATGGCAGCTGTTTAAGTTCCTTGACTGTAGTCAGAGGGGATCTGCCAGAGGCTTAATCGACATAGACATTCTGAAGCTAGGTAGTTTGGGGATCAACTGTACTCCATGGGTACACCAAAATAGGGTGCTCCCAATTTGAGCTATGATACCTTTGCCTCGATTGTATTTGGATTTTGTCCTTTGTCATCTTTGGATCAGACAGACTGGTGTGTTACTTACATGTGAACTTATTTGACACCCCCCTTAGATGGCTGCTTGTTTGATAACCAAGAACCATATGCTTTCTTCATAACACGTTGCTGTAACACCATTATCTTTGGTGATCTCTTCATGAAGACAAGAGGTAAGCAGGACCTTGTCAGACTAATTGTTCTTGGATTAAAGCCAGAATTAAATAGGAACCCATAATCCATTTGATTATCAACAGATTATGTACATTTCTGGTTTACTTTAGTGGTCTCTTCATTTTATAAAAAACAACATTGTCAAAGATCTCTCTCTGGCAAAAGGCAATTCCACTGATAGCATCAATCATGTATCCAGCGTATAAAATTTTAGATACTGTCGAGAAAAGGAGGTTATGAGTATAGCCCAGCTGTGATCTTCAGTCCATGATCGCTTGCTTTGTACAGACTTAATCTTTATATGACTTCTCTCTGTTTACACTGCAAATGGCATTGTTTTACTAGGGGAAAATTCCTATATAACTGGTGCCTTTTTAAGGTAACATTTCATTTTTATTTATCTATTTGTTATTTTACTTTAGCTACTCTCAGGATTATTTCTTTGTTTTTATTTTCAGAACTTGTTTTCACATACAAGTTGTTGTCAAGGAATGTGTCCTCTAATTCAACAAGCTAGTAGATTATTGTTCAGGTCTACTCAATCTCCTAATTGATATCCACATTAGTTATTGTTTTTGTATATTTTCCAATTGACTTATTTTTTCATTCTGCTTTTACATTGTTTCCCTAAAATTTGATAGGTTATTTTCTGTGTTTTCCTTTATCTGTTTGTGTGTTCTTTTACCTTTTAGAGAACAACACATTAGCTTTTTGAATTTTTATCAGGTAATTTTATGACCATTTTCTTCAGGGTTGCTACCTAGTTCATTATCTTAGACGGTTTCCTCAGTTATCTTAACCTGTTTTGTTTGTTTGGCTTGAAATTATTTGCTGTCTCTGAGACATTCTGGTGTTATTAAATTTAATTCTTGATTATGTTATGCCTGCATCTGATTTTTAGTTTTGTTTGGATATATCTAGGCAGGCAGGGTCAACATAGCATATGACTGCCAGTTAGGCAGACTGGGGCACTCATCAGCTGTATCTGGTTAGTGGGCTAGCAGGCAAGAATGCACTTTCATCAGTGGTCCGATGCAGGGATTTAGGGTGCAGTGATTAGATGTTGTTTACCATGTATTGCTGCTCCAATTGTGTGAGAGCAAGTGGTGGCATTCCTCCATTGAAGGCCGGTAAGTGGACAATGTGGCAAGTTTGGCTCCCTAATGGGGACACTATGTACAATTTTTGCCATTTTGAGCAGGGAGGACAAAGAACAACAGATGAAAATGAGAAAAAAAAAGAATATGGAAAGGAAGAGGTAGAGAGAAAATGGCATGGCACCTGACATGCACTCTTCCAAGGTAACTGAGATATAGTGCCCTTTCCTTGGGTATGCGTACTGCACATCATAAAGGGAGTATATCAGCATGTGGATCTTGAGTGTGATCTGCATGAAGACGCCTTTATGGTCACTAAGGAAACTGAATGGTCACAGGAACATAGGACACATTCCAGAGGAATGTGCACGCAAACCATGGGCACATTGTGCATGTGCATATTGCACATGACCTTTGCATGCTCAAGATACAGGGAGATACAGGTCTGCAATGTGTGACCCATGGAAGTAGCTCCATTGATCATGTGAATGGTAGGCATGCAACACAGTCCACTAAGAGCACAGAACCTTGGAAATGATATCTAGGAGAAACAGAGTTGGAAGTGTTCTGAGTGATTTGAGTAGGAGAGGGTCTTTGAAGGCAGTGTTCTTTCCAACATGTTGGTGGATATGTGTGATAGTTAGATTTTATGTCAACTTGGCTAGGACAGGATTTCCAGTGATTTGGCAGTTCATTTAATAATTTTCCATGATGTGACCCAACTCAATGTAACCACCTTCATACTGCGTTCAGTTAGGAAGAGCCAATCAGTTATAAGAATATTATGATGGAACAGTTGCTGCAACTGAAAACAAGTTAGGTTATGCTCTACTTCCCATATAATTAGACACTGGGGGAAATCTAGGACTGGCTCCTGCATCTGGCTTATTGACCACTAGTTTTAGACTACAGTCAAGACCTGCCACATTGCCTGCCACACATGGGACTATAGCAGTGGTCTGACATCTGACCAGCAGGCCTTGGATCAATTCACTTCTTCAGTCACAAGCCTGGCATATTGACATCGTATTCCTCTGCCCCATAGCCACCAGCCTATAATCTTTCTGCTGATCTTTAGTTCATCAATCTCCAAATAGATGTGAATTAGGGAAAGTTTAATATCTCCAGTTTAATATCTGCTCTAGAGACTTAGAACCTTCTTGGACTTGCCTGCCTCTATATCTATGTGAGCCATTCTATTGGTATGTATTTCCAAGAAAATTGCAAGAATCCCTAATCAAAATGACTTCTATCCACAACCAATACATGATTTTATTCTTTTCCCTGCTCTGTGGTTGACTTTGTTTATGGGATTCTCTCTCACTTTCCTTTTTTTGGATCACCAAGGGTTGTCCCACTTGCTTCACTCTCAGTATTGTACACTTTCTCTCTGTCATATTAGGGATTCTGTGAAATGCACTCATTCTTAGTTGTGTAATATGGCCTGTTGTGTCTAAAATGATACTGATGTGGCTATCTGGACTTCATCTCTCTCCAAAGTTGCTCTTTTCATTCTGTTTATTTTTCTATTGGGTTGCAACTTAATTCTTCATTCTTTGATCTGATGTTTACAATGTCAGGGTTCTCCTCTGTAGCTTTTGCGGTTGGTTTCTTGATCTGAGTAGGGTGTCTTCTCTGGGTGCCACCTTGCCCACTCTGCTCCACAGGGTTGTTGATGGTTATTTTTTCAGAAGCAGATTTTCAGGTCTTTCTTCCATGGTGCCCACATCTGAGCAAATGTCGACTCCAAACTTTCAATTATCAGCAGAGTAGATCATCTGTCTAATTCAAGAGTCCTTAGATCAGGAATCAACTTCTTACTCCTCTCTCTCTCTCTCTCTCTCTCTCTCTCTCTCTCTCTCTCTCTCTGGTGTGCTTAAGAACATTTTCATTTTAGAATTAGATTTTTTTCTTTCTCCTATAGCCTTTTGATTAGAAGCATATAAAAGAAGTTAACGAGAGGGAAAGTTCCCAAAGCTGAGAAATATTTTCATCTATCAGCAAGAGCAATATTTTGACTAAAATTTGGTAGAACAGCCATATTTATTCCTGACATGAGTTCTGAAAGCATTTTATGTTGAGAACCTTTCTCCTGTATCAGCACAGGCATATCTAATTTTATCATACTTTATAGATATTGTGTTCTTTATAAATTGAACACCTGTGCCAACTCTCCATTAATTGAATTTATGGGCACACTTTTTTCCAAAAGTAAGTACTTGTTCTGTGATTCTTTGTCACATTTTCTTAATTCCCACAATGTTTCAGACTTTTTAACAATAATAGACTGTAGTATACTGTAAATATACCTGTACAAGAATTGGGAAGCCTAAAAACCTGTGCCTCATTTTATTACAGCATTGCCTTTATTGTTTTGGTTTGGACCTGAGCCTGCGGTATCTTTGAGATACGATTGTACCTATTCTGACTGCCATAGTTATGTCAGGCAACTTGATAATGAAATAAAGAAGGAAGTCATTTGAACTCTTAGACATTAGAATATCTCAGCAACTCATTAAACTTACGGTCTCTAAGTAGCACTCATGAGTAAGCATTCAACTTCTAGTCAGGAGTTTAGCAGCCCAAGTCCATTTTAAAGTCAGCTCAGACAACAGACCTGTTTATTTGCTTCTGATAGTACACAGTCTTGACAAATCTATGGAGCAATTCTAGTCTACACACATGCGATTGCCACAAGTTGGAATTGAATCCCTGGCAACTAGCAACAATTTAAATATACTAGCCTAGGGAAGCAAGCTCTGTGAGGAATTAGGCATTTTGTCAAATTGCAATAACATCACTATTCTCCCAATTCTCACTCCCCTCCTATCATTATAACAATTTATATCTCATAAAAAGCAATCAGTTACTCTGATGTCTCAATCTTGTGCACAACCAATCAGTCTGTGAATGGCCCAGGTGTCTCTGGAGGTTTCTTGACACTTCAAATCAACATGTGTCCCATGCCCCAAATATAATACTATTTGCATTTGTAAAGACTCCCTGAGCAGACAGAGAGAGTCAGGCTAAAAATTGTGTCTGTGAAGAAGAAACCCAAATCTGATGGGATAGTAATAGGCCTCTCCATGGGATGACACCCAGTATTTCAGTTTCTTCATTTTACTTTCTCTTTCTTTACATCACTTTTGACACTAAATTGAGCTATACAACAGTGACTTGTTTCATAATTCAAGGACTTGATTTCATGAACTGCAGATCATGAATTATCTATCAAGCAATTACATATTTTTCCTCTTGAATATCAGAAGAGAGAAATTACAGAATATTTTTAGCATCATCATACTCTACTTCTCCCACAATCTCTTCTCCCTTCCCTTATTACTCCCTTAGGTTAGTGAATTCTGAATGTCTTTACTGAAAATAAGTACGAGGAATGATGTCACTCAAGGTAGAGTAGAACCATGGATAGTCTTACTTCGAAGTATTACTGCATATTCCTTAGATGTTGTATTTTTTCAAAAAGAAAGAGTTGAATAATGTATATTTTAAAATTATTTACCTTTCATACTGGATAGCCAGGAAAATTAGTGTGTACTTTCCTTTAACCCATTTTAGAAAGCTAATTGCTCAGCTTCCTGAAAGACTCTTTGGCAAGCCCTGCAAAGCTTATGCACACTTGCCACTATATTGTAAGAAACAGGATTATTTTCTTAACATAAGTTTCTGGTAACTAGCTGGACATGGGTCTAGAGGGTATACCCAGCACTCTTTCATCATAAGAATAACTGCTATGCATAGATTTCTATAGAAAGTAAGACTCTCAAGGAGGAAAAGATGACCACAATGTCTTCTGCCTGGAATGGTAACACTTATTCACATTCTATATCATCTCTGACATTGGACAAGACGCTGATGTTCCCTATGGAGATAAGACAGTGATCAACCTGCTAGGCTCTTGATAGGTGAAGAAGGGAAAATTACCCTATTTAATTGGTTTGGGGGAATATTGATAAATAGTTGTGCCTGCTCAGTCCCTTCAGCAATTACTGCCTTCCAGATAAATTTCTTCATCAACAGGGAAGAAGGTCATTTGACCACAATAATTGAAGCTTGGATATTTCATATATAATACAGGTAACCATGTCCAGTGCCTATACTTGTGCCTACAGGCGGAACTTCTGAGGCACACAGTCTTTATGAGACAATACAACATCTAGCATTAAGAAGAAAACAAAAAATATAGAGGAAATAGTTCTCTAAAATTTAGGAAAAGGCCAGTCCGCTCTTTCTGTGGTGTTTTATTGTTGTGATTCTTCAATCCCTGGAGGACAAGTTCCTTAAAAACTATTTTAAAGACTCTAACATAAAAATATTTTTGCAATCAGAATTATCCAGTGCAGGGTCAGCAAGTTGAGAAGGAATCCCAAATGAGGTTCACCCTGAAGTTACTTCTTTTCCTTCGCATGAATTTTTTTGACTTATTATTCTCTCTTCCATCTCAGATTCCAGGAGGCTTAATGTCAACAATCTCCACTCTGCCTCTGAATTTCACTTAAAGAAACAAAGATAGCTTTGCAGAATATCCTATAGAAAAGAAATTACTATTTTTAATTTAAAACAAAGTTTAAAACAATTCATGCAAATCTCAGATTGTATCCCATGGATGTCTCCTAATCCCACTTCTATCCCTCATTCTTTACTGTCTCCGTATTCACCTCCATCCTTCCTATTTCCTCCTTTTCCTCAATGACTGGTGATAGCTTTCCTAATACCTGAGTTCAAAACAAAACAACACGAGACTGCGAAACCATTCATAATAGAGTAGGCAGCAATGGAAGAGTAAGAAAGAGAGAATGGCAGTAGAAGTGATTGGTAAGTGCGGCTGCATCCCTGCCAACTCAGCAACCCCGTACACAACAGAGAACCATGCTCCCAGCTCCATGCCCTGCTCACCAAGCAGGTTGATTCCATCATTTCAGCCACTGAGTCAGTCCATCTCATCAAGCGTTTTTCTCTTTTCACATCCCCTCTGCTTTAGCAAGCATCATGTTCTTTTCCAGGGACTTCTGTCCCCTGAAAACATGTTCACTGTACATGTGACAAGTCTCACCATCCTTGCTTCAGTGGAGGCTTGTAGGTGCAGTTCTTCCAAGACAGACTTGTCTGTCCTTTTGGCACTTCATGGTTCTTTCGATATTCCTTGGCAACACCATAATGCAAATGCTTTGTATCTTCTTTCGTCTTCCTTGTGCAAGATCCAACTTACACGATGCATATGAGGTTATTTAAAATACTCTGGCTTAATGGACGCGCACTTAGTCCTCAAAGTAACATCCTTGCATTACAGCACTTTAAAGAGGACTGTGTAATGGATTCGTTAACAAAATGCATCCTTTAGTTTCTTGACTACCTCTTCCATGTGCACTATTTGTGGGTCCAAGCAAGCAGATATCCTTGAAAACTTCAATTTTTCTCCATTTATCATGATGTTACTGATCCAGTTTTGAGAATTTGTTTTCCTGACACTGAGTTGTAATCCATACTGAAGGCTTCATTTCTTCACTTTTACCCTAGCGGTTTTATTAAAATGTACTTTGCAGATCATACTATGCAGTAATTCAGTCACATTAAGAGGAGTTATACAATCATCACTACAATCAGTTTTAGAACATTCCCTTCACTCTTGTACTCATTATTATTAACTATCTATGCCTTCCCAACTGCCCCTTCCAACACCCCAAGGAATCACTAATTCAGTTATTGTCAATATAGACTTACTGGTCCTGAATTTTATATAAAGAAAAGAATTTAAATAAAAACTAACAACAATAAAAAATAAAACAGATAAAACCTCAATATAAAAGAAAGCAGAAAATGTTATAAAGAAATGTGTAATTATTCCAAGTATTATAATGAAATGTGTAAATACCTGAAGCTAGAAATTCCAAAAGAAAAAAAATTCTGATCATATATCAAATTTAGAAAACTGAAGAGAAAACACAAATCTCCAGCTCTAATATTTAAATATTATGTGGCCACAATCTTGAATGATGCTGGAATCATCAAAATTAGGTTGTAGAAATACACACTCAATGTACCACAAATAATTTACACTCAATCATTTCAAGAATTAGCATACCATCATGAACAAATGACACTGACGAAAGAAGTCCAAGCTGCACTGAAAGTGTTAGTGAATAACAAGGCTCCAATGCTAACTCAAGTGTCTCAATAAATTGATGAAGCACTGAAAGTGCTCGCTCACCTATACCAAGAAAATTGGAAGACAACCACCTGACCAACAAATTCAAAGGAATCCATATTTGTATGCATTCTATAGATAGCTGACCCAATACAACATGGAAATTATTGAATAATATCATTAATATCATGAGAAAATGAAAATTTCTGGAGATAATTCAGCAATGCTTGTAGTCGTATATTGACAGTAAGTGTCAGATATTCAACTTGAATTCAGAAGAGGATGTGGGCAAAGGGCTCTCATTGCTGACATCAGATGACTATTGACTAAAATTAGAGAATAGCAGAAAAAATGTTTCCTTGCATTTTAATGACCATGCAAAACCATTTAACTAGGGATCATAAAAAATATGGATAATATTTAGAAACATGGGAATTCCAGAGCACTTCATTGTGCTCATATGAAAGCTAGATATGAAATTCTATGAGAATAAAGTAATATTGCACGGCTTATTTAAAATCAGAAATGATAAGTAACAGGGTTTTTAACTTTTCATCATAATTATTCAATCTGTATGTTAAGCAAATAAGAATGGTGCATCCCATTTGGAGGAAGGCTTATTAACAACTTGCAATATTTGAATGACACAACATTGCTTGCTGAAAGCAAGAGGACTTGAAGCATATGGAGATGTGGAGACGCCCTGATGAGAGAGCCGTAACTACCGTCTGGGAAAGGCATTCCTCCTGCTCCTCATCAGTGCCAGACTTTTCAAAAGGGTTCTATACACACCCCCTGTTAGTAGAGGTTTAAATGTGTGCCTTGGTTTGATTATGACAAGAACTTATAAACTTGATCATTACAAGGGCATGATTGAAGTTGTCAAGGATCTCTTCTTGCTTGGATCTATAATCAATGCTCATGGAAGTGGCAGACAAAACATGAAAATATGCATTTAACTGTGCGGCCTCTGCTGCAGAAGCCCTCTTTCAAGTGTTGAAGAGCAAGGATTTCACGTTGATGAAGGTGAGCCCTATTCAAGCCATGCTGCCATTTCTAATAGTCACATAGTCATGCAAAAGTTGGGCAATGAATAAGAAAGACTTTGATTCATTGCAGTTCTTGTGCTGGTAAAGAATATTGAAAGTGCAATTATTGTTCAGCAAAACAAACAAATTTTTCTTTGAAAAAGTACAACCAAAATGCTCATTAGATGCAAAAATGACAAAACTTTGTTTCATGTACCTCAGTAGAGACCAGTTGCTGGAAAAGGAAACCATATTCATTGACGTAAAAGGGAAGTGAAAAAGAAGGCCTCCCACAAGACAAAGTGATACAATAGCATTGCCAATAGACTCAGACATAACAATAATTATGAAGATGGTGCAGTGTGAGGGAGTGTTTCTTTCTGTTGCTCATGGTATGACTAAGAGTTGCCCTGTATAATTTCAAAGCAGTTTTAACACCATGAGTTACTTACTTGACAGCATCTAATAAAACAACATAACATCTTTTAGAAATGCTATACTCAGACCTAATATTCTAATGCCATCCAGTCAATTTCAAATCATATTGAGTCTGCATATTTTTCCCCTGAGACTGACTATTTAGGAAAGTGGATGCCACCTTTCTTCTACAGTTAGCTGGTGGACGTGAACCACCAAATATGTGATTATCAGTCTAATATTTACTCCATCATGACACCTTAAAAATCTTAAAGGAGACAAAAACCAAAATCTTATTGGATTAGGATAATATTTGCCTCATTCATCTAAACACTTCAAAGTGTCCTCTCTAGAGAAAATTGATTATCTTATTGGTTAGTAATGCTATCCAGAATGGCTCACTGATTACAGGAAAGCTGGGGATACATAACTCCCAATATTTTCACCATCCTATCCCAATAAAACTCAAACCAGGAACTGTCTTTAAATGCCTGCGTAAGGTGATATTTCTCAAACAAGTCTTTCCTTGGACTTCTAAGTGACCTCATGATTGACTGAAGATACTACTGACCTTCAAAATTCTTGCTCCTGTAACTTTGTCTATCATGTCAGAAGACCAAGCAAGCAATAATTCAAAATTCTTGAGCCTTTTGTAGCAACCAACTGCCCACCCTTGGAGCATTAAATATAAATAGCCCTTATGGTACATAACCCAAGATGTTATAATGTGTAACCTCGGAGTATCTTCTTATTTGCTACAATGTGGTTTTTGGCTGCTTCCATCTGAACATATCCTTTGTTTCCTTTAAGACACTCTGGGGAGTGTAATGTTATCATGGTCATAATTTTGGATTCTGTAATGTAGTCTTATGATCTTTACTCCACTCCACAATTTAAACTGGAAATTGTCCTTATGATTGCTGCCTTGGACATAATAATGACTTCGTGATCATTTTCCTTGGATTCTATAATGTAGCCTCTGTGCCAGTGTCTTAGGACATTATGTTAAAGTTGTCTGATCACCATCCTGGGCATTTCAATGGGGTTCACTGAATTCCTAGAATTTTATCTATATAAACAGTTCAGTGTCCAGATTTTAATTTTGACTGTTACTGGATCCCTCCATTTTCTCTATAATTTCACAGTCTTATTCTAAAAGGCTGTTGGAAAAGAGTCTGTGAGAATTATGACAGGACACAATATCTAAGATGAGTGCATGCTGGCAAATTTTATTACATTTTCTGCAATACCCACAAATGACTGGAATAATGGAGTGATCTATCTGCAGGATACAGTTAGAAAATGCATTTCCTTAAAAAATCAAAATGTCAACACAAGATAAAGCATCTAGACTTTGTTCAATTCATCAAAATGTTCTCTGTTCCTCTTTTTGTGAAAGAAAGTGTCAGTTGTGGCCACTGCCTCTTGAACCAATATTGCACTTCAGATATCTATGAAAAGAGTATAACACAGACACAAAAATGATCATCTGTGACATCTCTTTATTCCTTTCCATGGGTCTACTGCTAATGATTTAAAAGCCTCATTCTCAACTACATGGACAGCTGTCCCTCCCCTCAGGGGAGTTTGCTTGGGAGGTCTGCACTGAGCTGCAGCGCGGGGAGATGGATATGTCTGGTCAGAGCACAGGAGAGCAAATGTAGGGGGAGGAAGAGAGAGTGGAGCACATCCTGGCCTATTGAGCCTCGAGAATGATCTCCCCACTCAGAACAGCCATTGCAAAGATCAGCCCCACTGCGAAATATGGCATCCCTTGCTGACCCAAGGCCCTACAGGGACAACACTGGTGAAGTGCACCCAGTCTGATCTCACTACACTGAGAAAAGGACACAGCAGAGCAGGAGGAGCAGAGCATGGAGTTCTCGAGGGAGTGTGAGGGATATACTTTGGAGCCAAGATGTGGCACCCCATCTGACTCAAACCGGGGACAGTTCTTGAGTCCAATGACTAGACTTTGAACTACTTACAGGTTTTTCATTTGTTATTATTTTTAATTTTTCACTTATTTTTATTTTTTCCAGACTTTGGTTTTTGTTGCAATCCTTTTGTTAGCTCTTTGTTTTGTTGCTTCATCATGTGATGGCTTGGTTTTTTGTTTATTATCTCTGCAAGTCTATCTAGATAAGATAGGCTAGATGAATAGTCTGGAGGAGAAAACAATGGGACTTATGGTTCCAAGGGAACATGGGAGATGGGGAGGGGAAGGAACGGAGGTGGTGTTGACCAGCCCAGACACAAGGGAACAAAAAGTGATCCAAATTCAGTGTCAAGGAGGTAGAGAGGCCTGATAGGGTTTGATCAAGAGCAATGTAACTGAGGGAAATTACTAAAACCCAAATAATGCGTGAGAATGATGGTGGGACCAGAGGAGTGTAAAGGGAATTAGAGGAAATACTGGGAGGCAAAAAGCATTTACAGAGGTCTAAATACAAGCATAAACATAGGTAAATATATTTAGATATGGTGATGGGGAAGTAGATCTATGTGCATATTCTTAAAGGGTTAGCATTAAGGCAGCAGATGGACATTGAACCTCCACTCAAGTACTTCCCAAGTGCAAGTACACTTTGTTCTATTAAATTTACATCCTTGATGCTCACTTTTCCAACACAATCAATGAATACAAATGTGTGCACAAGCAAATGTTGTGAAGAAAACTGATGGTGCCCAGCTATCAAAGATATAGTGTCTGGGATATTAAAGACTTGAAAATAAACAAGCAGCCATACAGCTCAGAAGCAACAAATTCTACATGGAAGAAGCACACCAGCATGTGTGACCACAAGATATCAATGGAAGCAGTTATCAGGCATCAAGAAGAAAAATCATACCATGGCATGCTCACCTTTCTGATATGATCGCTGAAGACAAAGGTGTGCATAAGTAAATGTGGTGAAGAAAGCTGATGGTGCCCAGCTGTCAATGTAGCATATGGGATCTTAAAGGCTTGAAGATAAACAAGTGGCCATCTAGCTCACAAGCAACAAAGCCCACATAGAAGAAGCACCCCAGCCGGAAGGACCACGAGGCATCAAAGGGGTAATGTATCAGGCATCAGAAAACTAAAAAGTATATCATGAGGGGGAGTGCTGATTGGGTACCCAAGGTCCATCTTCAGGGAAGTGACATCCCCTTACAGATGGTTGTGGGGAGAAGAAGAGTCAGTCAGAGCACAGTGTACCTACGATAAAATATGTATTTTTCCTCTAGTTCTAAAATGCTTCCTCCATCCCACTATCATGATCCAAATTCTACCTTACAAATCTTTTTGGAGCAAAGGATGTACACTGGTACAGATAGGCACCGGAAACACAGGATATAGAGGACAGATGATCCCTTTATAACCAGTGGGGAGAGTGGCAACATTGGGAGGATGGACGGAGGTTGGAGTAGAAAGGCATTTAAGGATTATAAGGATCTACATATACCTCCTCGCTGGGATGCAGAAAACTGGGAGGTGAGCTAAAGAAGACCATCAGGCAGCATTCGACAAGACAAAATTATAATCGTTTATAAATTATTGTGGTGGACATGTATTCAATGTGTCAATTTTATGATTGAGATGTAGGGGTGGAGTCTAACCTGTTAATCTGGATATAGCCATTGAGTAGACAATGACGCCTCTGTGTGGGCATGGCTTTCTCCTGAGACTTCTGGGAAACCTTGAGATTTTTCCCTCGTAGAGATGAGAAGCTACCTCCCCAGTTGTTGAGATTTAGTCTTAGAGAAAACAAACTATGGACAAGAGAAGATGGCAGTGCCCGAGGAGCTGGAGAAGAAGCTTATCCTGATGGAACCAGATCTCTCAAGCTGGAGAAGCCACGTGGAGACCGCTGCCAACACTGAGTTGCTTCTACCACCACTGGATGCTCTTGATGGATCCTGAGCCCTGGAAGCCAGGAGCCATGGGGAGACCCCTGCCAGTGCAGGGACTCTGCACCCACTGGCCTGTGACTTCGTGAGTTGGAAGGAGACTTTATAGACTGATATCAGGCATATGGGCTAATATCGGACTTATGACTTTGAACTGGACTGGGTTGGGATGTTTTCTCAATGTTCCATTCCTTTTGTATATAAACCTTACCCTTATATACATATATGTGTTTATGAGTTTGCTTCTCTAGTCTACCCGGACTAACACAGTTATCCAGAGTAGATGAGAGAGTGGGGAATGGGAGAGGGTGGCAAAAGGAGGAGCCCATACCAGGGGCTTAAGTGGAAAGAAAATATTTTGAGAATGATGATGGTATCAAAGATACAAATGTGCTTTGCATGCAATGGATGGATGGATAGGTTGTGCTAAGAATTTTATGATTTATAAAATGATTTTGCAAAACCACAAAAAACAAACAAAAAGGCAAATGAAAGAAGAAAAACTTCATGTTGTCAGAGTGATTGTACACTCCTTAGCTACAAAGGTTTTCCAGACTAAAGGATTTGCAGTGCAAAAGTGGGGAGGGGAGAGGAGTATGTCCTATTAATGATCTATCTTCTGTGCCATGAGCTATAATTTTAGACTTAACTGAAAAGATTTAATAGACAATTTCTCTAATGTTACTACTTAAATATTCCTCTCCATCAAAAAGTGCCCTCTTCAAAGCACTAATGCAGCTATCTTTGTCAAAATGGGTGACGTGCCCATTGCACACAGGATATATATGTGTGTATGTATATATATACACATAAATACATATATGTATACACACACGCTTCAGGTACAAAAACAGCTTGAAGAAAATGACTGATGCAGAGGAAGTTTTGGAGAACCAGCTTTGTTCAGGATCAGTAATTTGGCATTTTCTCCCAGAGTATCCACAATCCTCAGTGTGTCTCAAGTTCTCAAAGAACAGTGGAAGTCTAAATTAAATTCAAGAACATAATTTCAAGGTTCTCAATACTTTTGATTAGTGACACCTTGTGTTAGTCTGGGTAGACTAGAGGAACAATTACAAGGACACACATATCGATATAAGGAAAAGGTTTGCATACAAAAGGAATGGGACATGGAGAAAGCATCCCAGCCCAGTCCAGTCCAAAGTCATAAGTCTGATATTAACCCATATGCCCGAAATTAGTCTACAAAGTCTTCTTCCGACTCACGAAGTCACAGGTCAGTGGGTGCAGAATCCCGGTGCTGGCAGGGCACCTCACCTCCAGGACTCTGGGTCCACCAACAGCAGAAGCAACTCATCGCTGGCAGAGGTCTCCATCGGGCTGCCCCAGCTTCAGAGGTCTGGCTCCATCAGGGCAAAGCTGTGTGGTTGCTCCGCCAGCTCCTCCAGCTTCTCGAATGCTGCCAGCTTGTCTTGTCCATGTTTAATCGTCTCCGAGACTAACTCCCAACAACTGGGGAAGATAGTTTCTCATCTTCACGAGGGAAATATCGCGATATTTCCCAGAAGTCTCAGGAGAAAGCCATGCCCACATAGAGGCATCCTTGGCTACCCAATGGCTCTCTCCAGATTAACAGGCTAGACTCCAGCCCTACATTTCAATCATAAAATTAATATAAGCATATAACTGCCACACCCGATTTAGTACTACTGGGAGAGAGCACTCACTATTGCATGGAAACACTGGAACAACTCTTGGGAGCACAGAGCAAATGATGCTGAACAGTAGAAGTCGGATTCTTGAAGAAGAGGTTGCAGGTAAAAGATCATAGAAATATCTCTGTGGTAGTGATATAGTGTCATCACTGAGTTGATAAACGCCCCATTTTATATATGTGACGCAGGTAATGCTGTCACACCAGTTAGCTTTGGTTCATGTTAATTTTGTACATTAAGGGATCTTGCACTTAAACTATTTCAGGAATAGCAATAAATATGAAGAGTATTAGTTGCTACCAATATGAAAGGATTATTGTCCTAGATCATCTGATGATAATTCCAGCCTCATTTTCATTTTTCTGTTCTCTGTCTTACATTACAAAGGTTACAAACCAGGAGCTACAATACACAATCAGCAAGTTTCTGGTTTAGAATCTGTCAGTAAGGGACAATTGCATGAGATTTCAAAGGGATAAATAGATAGAAGATATATTATTATACTTATATCAAATATAGACAAATATACTGGTTTCAACAAGTGGTAGTGCTTATCTAGGGTTTGGGGCATACTCCACTTTGGTGCTCGGTACAATCGATGATTTCTGATGTCAAAAGTAAAACTTAGAATTTAATCAAGCAATATCTATGCAAAAACTAGACAACTCATTTCTTAAAATTAGCTGTATTTCAAGGGATACATATAAACTTTGAAAATAATAGATACAGGAAATCTCTGCATTAATAACTTAATAGGCAACTTTAATGTTGGACAGCATATCATTACCAAATAAGTCTGGCTAATTAAAAGGATTAGTATACTTAGATATAATTTCATTACAAAGTTTTAACAAAAAATTAATTGATTGACAATGATGTCAGAATATGTAAATCTTCTAATGGAGAAGTAGTGTGCTCAAATCTTATCAATACTCAATAGGAACCCAACCAAGACAATCACAAAATAAGTGAGTTAAGATTACAAAACCTCTGGAGGCATAGAAACAGTATGCTCATTAATCTTCAATTGTTTTCCAAAGGAATGCTTTTCAAGTGTTTCAGTGAACCTGACTATCTAAGCACAATTAAATGAAATTGGACAACTTATTTCTTAAAGTTGGCTATATTTCAAGGGATACATATAAACTTTGAAAATAATAGATACAGGAAACCTCTGCATTAATAATTTATGTCCAACCCCTACTTACAAACCTATCCCCATGAAGCCTATTATATAAAAACTTAAGGTACATAAAATGCTTTGTGTTTGCACATGGATACTACTTGGCAATATGCATTCAATCATTATTACTATTATTATTTTATAATTATGTAAACATGTTTTACTATATCTAGAAGCATGTATTGAATACTTTTTATATCTAAGAGATAAACTATATACTAACAAATATTCGCTAATTGACATTTGATACAAATTATTTCAAGTAGCAAAAACACATTCAGCTTAAAGACAGATATAGGAAAGAAACTCATTCATAACCCAGGGACTACTTGTATAGAATTATACAACACATAGGGTTCTAAAATTTAATAAAATGAGCTCTACAATAGTGGTTAGAGAAACCTCTGTTTTCATAAAATAAAGATTATAATTTTATTTCACACTGGATATTCTGACACATAGTGATTTCTTAGAAACTATTAGAAGCTTCCCTTTTCTCTGTCTCTCTGTCCAATTTAAATCTTAAAATGCTTTTTATTTTCCTGTCCAAATTTCATCTGGAAACAGGAAGTTGATTGCATATAGCTGGAGTGAAATAATTTAAAGAAGCAGTAGCTATTGAGGGAAGAAGAGAATGTATTTAGGTATTTCATCAAATCATGTCGGGAAGCAGGACTAGAATCTTGCTTTTCATATCCTACCCTTTCTATACCACGATGTTAGACTTTGTATCTATCAAGTCCTCTGTTGCATTCGTGGAAGCATTATTGAGTAAGCTGGTTCATAGTCTTCTTAACAATTGTGGTTTGTAACATCATAAGCTAGTGTCTACGCCACTTTCACCTTCACTTTTCTTTGCAATTATAATTATTTATGTTCTACCTCCTTTGGTGACTTCCAGTGTTCACTATAGATGCCTTTTTCTGGAGTTTTCTAACTCTTTAAATCTGTTGTACTTATGCCAACATCCTGAAACCTGCTTAGTATTTAATTAAAGTTTTTATGAATCTAGATTTAATGGTAGTTGTTGCAGTTTCCATTACCCACTTAACCACCCCCCACCATTTCTGTGGTCTTTACAATAAAAAACTTGGACTAATGATGCCACAAAACACTGTAATTCTGAGCTCTCTGTTGCCTATTCCCTGGTCAGAACAAATACCTCTGCAATTTAATACAATTTCTTCTGGGTCATTATTAAAAACATTACCATCTACTCATTTACAGTGGGGCTCATTACTCCCTCTTCTCCTATTTAAAACATTGAACATAGAAGTCAGCATATCCCAAGGACAGAATGACTTCAAGTCCTCTTCTTCAGAGCATTCATAGAAGAGTATAATTGTCCCATCCAACCAAAATGCGTATACACTGTGAGCTATGCTTTCCTGTCTCATCATAGAATGAGAACAATACCTGTCATTATGGAGCAGTGAATCAAGCCATATGCTAGACATGATACAATGTAACAAAAAAATCATAGCAGGTTCCTATTGTACAATGATTAAAGATACATTTGCTCAAATGTAAAACAGTGCTCCTGTGAAATTTAATGAAAGAAACAAAATAATCTCTCATATCTTTTTATAATTGCTCCAACAACAAAGATGAAGTAGTGAACTAACAAGAATTACAGTTCATTCACATTAAGAATATTTTATTTCAGACTGTCATAACTTCACTGTGGCAAGCTAAGCCAAATTCACTGCAATCAGGTTGACTTTGACTCAGGGCAACCATGGCCTGCGAACATGTGGCTATATTTTATCATTTGTCCCAACCCTATAAGTATTCTAATTTAATATATGTATCTAATTTGTTTTATATTATTAAACCCAATCTAAATCAAACTCACTGCCGCAGTCAAGGCTGACTCACAGGGACCCCACTGGGTTTCAGAGATATAAAGGTTGATGGGAGTTGAAAGGCCTTTCTCCCTCTGAGCTGCTGGTGATTTGAACTGTAGACCTTGCAGATCACAGCCCTGGTCGTAAACACTACACCGCCAGACTTCCTGAGAGTTATGAAGACTACTAGACAGACACACAAAGAACAAACATTTAGAAGATAAGCTAAGAGGAAATAAATCATACTTTAAATAGTTTGCATAGTATGTTGTCTTAGTCCTATAATTAACTGTTATAAAACATTTTTTAAAGATGTAGAGAAAGCTGCTTCCAGAGCATGCTGTTCAAAAATATATTTCACACAACCTTCTGGGTAATTTTGTTTTGACTTTTAAATACTCTATATACTCGAGTATAAGCCAATGCACCTAATTTTACCACAAAATTTCCATTAACAACGTGCTGAAGCAACTTGGTTGATATCAGCAGCACTATGACATTCTCCATCTTAATGAGGACAGGAAGTGCCCCCCTTTGCCATTGCATCGCCATCCTTTTTGGTTGAATTCTTTAATTTCTGTCATTCTTTGCAAATATTTTTAAAGGCTGATTTGATATGGAAAGATAATGTAATTAGAACTAGATATGAGTGAGAAATGTGCTCCAAACCTTCAGCAGGCACTACACAGGGACAGAAGTGACCGCAGTCTCTATCCAACCCACGTTTTGCAATCACAATAATTCAGAAACTAAAACTAATCTGAGAATATATTTTCAGCAGACCAAATAAAGACACCAATATTGATACAAGCATGAAGTATTAATAAGGCTATATCCTTATTATTTGGTGACACATGGAAATGAGCCTCCTACTGTTTTCTAACTGTAGTCCAGCGAGTTTTCTTGAGCAACCTTTGGGTCTAGACAATTTATTTTAGAAATAAATGTTTAAGAACACTCCATCCTACCAGAGGCATAAAGGATCAACACAATTTTGTTGCATCTAATCAATTTACACAATAGAATTTAATATATAAATATATTCTGGGTTAAAACTAAGTTAAAATACTCATATTCCAGCATTTTGTTTAGAAAACTGGAATTTTCTTTGAGGCGGAATCCTTACAAAATCAAACCAAAGAACTAGCTGCCTTCTCTACTCACAACTTATTACCCATTTGCTGAGGATGATTTAGAAAAGAGAACGCTAAAATGTGCCTTTGGAATCAGTAGAAAAATGCTCAGGAAACAAAACCTAGGACACAGTTCAGTTTGCGGTTCAAGCTTGTGCCGGGATCAGAGCACCAGCGAGAGGATGCCTGCATATGAGTTCCAGTTCCTAGAACAGCCTAGAATGTTCCTAGAACTGCTACTGCAAAGCATACAAAACTCCTCACAAGTCAACCTCAGAGCCACCTACAAGGGCAACATCTCTGAATAGTGATGGGCAGCATGAATCTTCAAAAATAATTTGCATAGAATTAGACATAGCTTTAGTCCTATTTCAGCTTCACATAGAGATTTGAGAGGCCCAAAAAGGTTAAAGTGAAACCAAATTGGCACTTAACTAGGTCTGAGTTGCTGAGAACAAACTACAATTGTCTGGATTGCCTTTATTCTTATAAATACATCTAAAACTTCCGGTTGGGATTGATATCATCTAGAAGTCCTGTGCACGTGGGCGTGCCAAGTCCATGATTTGCGATCCACTCACAGTGATTTTCTTCAAAGATTGAACATTGGCTAGGATTCACTCATTTGAAACAGTTTCTAACCCCCACACACTTTCAAAAGGTCATTTTATTGTGGGCTCTTTTAAGAATCCACACATCAGTTTCATCAAGCATGGTTGTATATATGTGTCATCATCTTTTTTAAAAAACATTTGCCTTCTATTTGAGCCCTTGGGATCAGCTCCTGACTTTGCCCTTTCATACCTCCCTCTCTCTCACCTTCGTGATCCCTGGATAAATTATGTTATTATTAATTTAAACTCATACACTGACTACTATCTCCCTTCACCCAGGTTTCTGTTCTTCATCCACCTCAGGGTGGGGCTGGGAGTGTTATGCTTTGATCATTGCAATCACTTTTCTCTTCTTCCTCTCCTGCCTCCACCTTCCCCTACCCACCTGGTATCCCTATTACCACTTCTGTTCTCCAGGGGTTATCTGATCTGGATTCTGTGTGTCATTAGCTCTTATCTGTACATGTTCTGGTCTAGCCAGAACTACAAGCCAGGATTGGGGTCATGATAGTGTGGGGTGAGGGAGCCTTAAAGAATCAGAGAGATATTTTGTGTTTCATTGATGTTATAGTACACTCTGGTTGATGCATTCCTTCTTTGTGATCCTTCTGTAAGGGAATGTCTTATTGTCTACGGAATGTTTCGGAGTCTGTTCTCAGACCCCCTTTGCTCTCAACAATAAGTTTTTTTTTTGTTTACTTGTTCTAGGTCTTTTGATTACAGTTACTTGATCCCATCAACACCGCCTGATCACACAATCTGGTATGCTTCAGACATGTGGGCCTGTTTCTTCTGGTTTATATGGCTGCTTGTTTAACTTCAAGCCTTTAAGACCCCAGATGCTGAATCTTTTGATAGCTGAACACCATCAGTTATGTTCACTACATTTGCTTATGCACACATTTTGTCTTCAGTGAGCATTTTAGGAGGGTGAGTATCACAGAATGCCAGGTTATTAGAAGAAAGTGTTCTTGTGTTAAGGGAGGGCTTGGGCTGAGGCCTGAAGTCCATCAAATTCCTCAGTGTATTGCCATGTAAATATATGTACATAAGCCAATACATCTATTCTTCTGAATTAATATATTCACACATGTACACACCTATGTTTATATCTCCATACCTGGCTTTGCCTAGATCTTTCCTCTGTTTCCTTATACCTTCCTCCTGCCCCACCATCTTCCACCTCTTAGTAATTCCTTTCAGCTATGTTGCTATTGCTTCCACACCCCAGAATGTCTACGTCCTCCTTGATATTGATTTTAATTCTCTTTCTGATCCCCTGTATCTTAGGTTGTTTGCTGACTGCTCCTTCCCCCCACCTCCTTCTCTCCTGAAGTCCCTCAGGAACCATCAGTGCAGCAGCCTTCTCCTCAGACTTGCTTCCTATGCTTATATTATATAGGCAGGCAAAACAACAATGACAGAGACAAAGCAAAAAGAAAAAAAAGATTGAATAAAAAGAGAAAAGTTAAAATAGCAAAAAAAACCAAAAACCAAAAACCAAAAACCAAAAAACCTCCCCCCAAATCCAAAGCATATATATATATATATATATATATATATATAATGTCCAAGTCTGTCAGTTAACCTTTTTGACTATCTCCCTGCTAGCCCTGGAGGTGGGGAGTGGGGTTCTGGGAACTGCTCTTCCTAAACTAATGTCTATTTAGGGGGTTTCTTAGGGGCCTGTGTCTTTACTTTACTCCCCTTGATCTGTTTTGTTCTTTGCCCCACTGTAGGGGATGGGAGTAGGGGCGTTCAGACCAGACTTACTCACGACCCTGTGTCCCGGGATTTTCCTGTGTCGTAGTAAGCTCCAGTGAGGGAACATCCTGTCTGGAGATGTTGTCAGCCCTACAGTCCTCTCTGTGCCTTAGCAGCTCCGTGTTGGGAAGTCATCCTCAGGGCTTGGTGTGCCAGTATGAAGCCTAATCCCGCATGCTCTCTTTTTCCTTCTTGGCTTACTTCCATGTGGGTGTGGCATGCCAGCCCCTCTGCCCAGCCCCCAGATTTGGTGTTGTCCTCTGTAGCACATACTTTAAAGGAGGCAGTCAGTTTGACTCCGATTAGGGTCAGCCCTGGAGATCTCTCTGTTCTTGCGTTGCTCGATGTGGTTACATTGAACTCAAGACTTGGGGTGCTGTGGTTGGGTCACACTTCCATTTTTGTGGAGAAATAAACAAAACACTCCCCTTGGGTGGATTAGTGCCCTGCTCCCCCACAGTCATTGTCTTCCTTCCCCCACCCCTTTCTACCTTCTTTATTTTGGAATGACGTATGCATCCTTGGGTTTGGTCTATCCAGAGGCCACCTCCCAACCTTCATGATTTTTCAAATCATTTTTGGGGGGCTTATCCTGCTCATCACAATCCATACATACATTCACTGTGTCAAGCACACTTTTACGCCTGTGGCCATCATCATTTTCAAAAGTGGTTTTTCTTCCATACCTGAAACAGTCAATATCTAAGACTTTGTCATGCTGGTGTTTAATTAGCAGTCTCTTTGATGATGCAAACACTTTGTCTCACTTCTCTGTGGAGCAGGACCTAATGTCTAGCTCTATCTAGTTCCTATCTTTAGTGTAG
Organism: Nesogale talazaci; assembly: GCA_004026705.1. Classification (NCBI taxonomy): domain Eukaryota; kingdom Metazoa; phylum Chordata; class Mammalia; order Afrosoricida; family Tenrecidae; genus Nesogale; species Nesogale talazaci. Next base: position 112,476 of record PVJH01004538.1, read on the forward strand.
AGAAATAATAAAGTCCTATACTTTGGGCTACACAGAGGCTGAAAGAAAAATAACATTAAGGTACAATTCAGAATGCAACTCAAGACTCTGCCTACAAACTGTGCTCCTAGGCTTCTGGAGCCTAATTATCATATCCCTCCCTTATTTTCCCAAAGGAAAGAACCATGCTTGTTTTTCCTCAGCATTGCTATCAGTCCTCTCAGTCACAGACTGAGGAATAACTTTTCACAGCAATCAAGGACCTCCATGTGTGACAAAGAGGTAAAATGTGGTCAGGAAACATATTTCAGTCCCAACACTTTACCGTCAACTATAACAAAGGTGAAAATTATCTGAAAAAAATTGAAAAAGCTTGTCACTATTATTTCCATGCAGTTTTTGGTAGACATAAATTCAACAGCTTGCTTGTGAATAACTCAAACATAATGACATCTCAAATATACATATATATATATACACACTCAGAAGGAAAATAAGGAAGGGTGTATTGTAATATATGAGATCCCATAATGGGTACTTTGCGGTATATAATATACCTATTGTCTGCACTTGCTTATGTGGCAGTCATGTGGTTATGTCAATGTCATGATTGAGATGTAGGGGTGGAGTCTAGCCTGGTAATCTGGAGATAGCCAGTGAGTAGCCAATGAGGGCTCTGTGTGGGCATGGCTTTCTCCTGAGACTTCTGGGAAATCTCGCGATATTTCCCTTGTGAAGATGAGAAGCTATCTTCCCCAGTTGTTGGGAGTCAGTCTCTGAGACAATGAATTACAGACAAGATGGCAGTGCCCGAGGAGCTGGAGGAGCCGGAGAAGAAGCCACAAGGCCTTACCCTGATGGAACCAGACCTCTGAAGCTGGAGAAGCCATGTGGAGACCCCTGCCAAAGCTGAGTTGTTTCTACCACAACTGGCTGCTGTTGATGGACCCTGAGCCCTGGATGCAAGGAGCCATGGGGAGACCTCTGCCAGTGCCAGGGCTCTGCAACCAATGGCCTGTGACTTCATGAGTCAGAAGGAGACTTTAGAGATTGGTATTGGGCATATGGACTTATATTGGACTTATGACTTTGAACTGGACTGGCTTGGGATGCTTTCTCAATGTTCCATTTCTTTTGTATATAAACCTTACCCTTATATCCATATGCGTGTCTGTGAATTTGTTTCTCTAGTCTACCCAGGCTAACACAGCTTAATAAAGCCAATATTCATGATTTATCAATTTTAGTATCTGGGTCAATTTTCTTGACATTATGCTTTAGCTATAGGTCTCAAAGTAATCCAGAAATAAATGTCTTTGGCTGTGTTCTATAGAGGAAAAAAAATCCCTGGAGCTTATACATACATACATACATACAGAAAACTTTATCTAGAAAAAATTATTCATACCTTGATTGGGGCAAGTTCCAAGTCTGTGGGTCACATGTCATGCTAGAGACTTTTCCTGACACACATATCTAGATCACATGAAGCTAAGTCTACAAGTAAGATAGTAGGCTGGTGAAGACAACCCAGATTGACAAAGATGATAGCAAACAGCTGGCTCAAGTCCAAAGGATCTAAAGTCAGTGAGGTCAGATGAGGTGAGAGATGTAGGTATCAGTTTCCGCCAAAAGCAAATGAGCTTTTCCAGAGTGTCAACATATAATTGTAGCAGGTTTCACCTCGATCTATGTATGTATGTATGTATGTCTATCTCTCTCTCTCTACACACACACACACACACACATACACACATATTCTTCTCAATTAATTCCATCATCATGGAAGTAAATACACAATAGGGAATACCACACTCCCCGAAGAACAATTGTGCTGAGTCAAGGAGAGTTTTCTTAGAGCACATTTTCCTCACTAGGAGTGCATAGATTAACTCACTCTGAGTTAGTACACCCAGTGGCATTACCTGGGAAGGTTCCTTTTGGTCACAAAAGGCAGTTCCAATAGAACCTCATTTTTTTTTATGGCTGATTTAAGAGAACCGTATGTGTTTCTGAAATGTTTCCCACTCAGGAAAAAATGCTGCCGAAACTGTTGTGATATTGAACATATCTTACAAAGGCAGTGTTATGGAAAAAAATTCAAGTGTGTGAATGAGTTTCTCATTTCAAAAAAGGTCAACTGCCAATTCTGGACATCATCAGCTTTGCAAATGAATGAAAACATTGATTCTTAGAGTTTCTGGTGTTCATTCCACCAGGCCAAATGACACAACTCACATTCCTATAAGGGAAAATTAGCCCCATTTAGATTTTACAAGTGAACAAAAAAAATATTTGATGGACACGTAAACATAAGAAGTACTCATAACAATTATAGTCTTCATTTCTACCACTGGTCATTTTGTCCTAATTGGTAATTTGAACTACATTTTTGTATCATCCATTTTGTGTTCTTTTCACTCTTAGCACACACCTCAACTGCTAATGTTTTTCTATATATTTTACACATGAGGGGATGACCTAAAGTTTTCTTCCTGGAAGATTTGAGAAATTAGTACTTAAGTTATAATTTGCTTGCCATTGAATTTAATCACAGAGCATGGTAATGCAAAGAGACATCGTAAGGAATCTCTTGCTTTTAGATATAGTATTCTTTACTTTCATTACACAACAGAAATCTGATTTCCCCTTAGTAGTTAGGATCAATAACACCAGTCAATACAGTACTTCTCTTGTGTGCATATTAATTGAGGGGATTGTGGACTATAAAGTGGCTGAATGGCATTCTTAATTTCCTTTTCTGTCTCTGTGGGAGACCTGGAGACCAAGTAATAATTTTTGAGTTGGTCACTATGGGCAATAGTGAGGGGTTTCATTCCTATTTCCACCCCTCCGCTCTATGCATCATATGCTGGTTTAGAGTGTATAGAACCTCTGACTACTGTAACCCAGTAATTCTTACCATAAGACTCTGGGTTTACTTCTTATCAATATTAGTTTGTGTTCCTACAAGAAATATGACTTCTTTCAGTGCACAAATGTAAACCTTAAGATCTTTTTTTGTGACAAAAGCTGTGACTCTGACACCCTTAAATCATCTCTTTTCTTTACCACTATGCCTAGTATCAGTAGGACCAATGAACCAGGTTTCTCACATTTCTTATCCTAACACCATTATCTGGGCTAAGGTAGGGCCTGTATTGGGTATTCTGTTCACCACTATCTCCTTTCTAGACCCTTTCCCCACCCAATTCTATCCTTTCTTTAGCTTGTTGGTTTTCCAATCTTTCTCTTCTTCTTTTTTTTCCTTCTTTTCTTCCATTTGCATTTATTTATTTTTATTTGTGTGTGTGTGTGTGGCAGTCATATGTTTATGTTAATTTTATGATTGAAATGTAGGGGTGGAGTCTAGCCTGTCAATCTGGAGATAGCCATTGAGTAGCCAATGAGGCCACTATGTGGGCATGGCTTTCTCTTGAGACTTCTGGGAAATCTCGTGATATGTCCCTCATGAAGATGAGAAGCTATCTTCCCCAGTTATTGGGAGTTAGTTTCGGAGACGATTAATGACAGACAACACAGGATGACGGTGTCCGGGAGGTTAGAGTAGCCAGCGGAGAGACCACATGACTTTACCCTGATGGAGCCGAACCTCTGAGGCTGGGCAGCCACATGGAGGCCTCTGCCAACGATGAGTTGCTTCTGCCACCACGGGATGCTATTGATGGACCATGAGCCCTGGAAGCGAGGAGTTATGGAAGACACCTGTTGGTGTCGGGACTCTGTACCTACTGACCTATGACTTTGTGAGTCAAAAGGAGACTTTATGGACTGATTTTGGGCATATGGGTTAATATCAGACTTGTGATTTTGAGCTGGTCTGGGCTGGGATGTTTTCTCAATGTCCTGTTCCTCTTGAATATAAATCCATTCCTTATATCCATATGCATGTCTTGGAAATGTGTTCCTCTAGTCTACCCGGACTAACACAGTGTGCATCGCTGCCTTCTGGTGGGAGTAAGAGTGTCAGCATTGCTCCTGGAGAGCTGATGCTGCATTTGAACCAGCATCCCTGTGGGCTGCAGTCCTGCACTCAACCACTATGCCACAGAGGCTCAGCCCCGTGTGCATTTATTTTCCCTTTCTTTTTCTTTCTTTTCTTCCTCTTAGTTTTTCTCGTATTTGTGGATCTTTTCATTTTTGTGTTTTCCTCTTTCCTAGTTTATTCATTTTGTTCATCTATTTTTCTTTTAATCTTCCCTTATTTTAGGTTTTTTTCTTTGCTTTTTTTCTTTTCTCTCTCTCCCCCCACCCTACTTTGCCACTAAAGGTCAATGATGAACCAGATTCTTTACCAGATCTATTACATATATCAGAAGCAGGTCACGTCCCCAAGGACACAGTCTTTCAACTGATCATTTAATCATAACAGACCTCATCATGGAGGCGATTACATTATTAGATCTTATCATAGGTGATGCAACCTAGTCAAGTTGGCACGCATTCTGAATCATCACACTAATATTCCACATATTCTTTTGTCTTTTTTGGGTGAGGGGAGAGCAGAGCCTTTACTTGGCTTATTCGGATGCTCAGTTCCTTCTACTTATCACAGATTTAATTAATCCATTCACAAATTACATATTCCTTCCTTTAATGTTATTGTGCAGAAAACTAATGCTCCCACTTACCCACACTCAAAGGAGGCAATGCTTCTCACTCTAATAGTTTCTTTACCTAAACCAGGTTCTCTGATGAAGCATCCCATTCTCTCTATCCCATGTTATCTTTTTTTGTGTGTGTGGTATGATATTCAATTTTTCTCCAGGGAACAAGGACACAGTGATAATAGGTGAAGAATGAAGCATGTGGGTACAAATCGGCTCAAACTATGCAGCTCTTATTTCCTATTTCTCTATGAAATAGCCACAATTCCTGTGCAACAAGCTCTTGGAAGCTCTCCTTCCTCTCAGACTATTATTGTTTTGCTCTGAACGACTGAGATCTCATACCCCAACTCTTCACAAGGACAGCAGTCTTTCAGTCATCAAGGAAGCACAGACATCCCTTCTCTGGAAGATTCCCTTACCCTCCTAGAGCAGCCTGGCCTTCTTCCCATAGTACTCTTTGTTCATTCACAACACTTTTGCTTCAGTCGATGATGATTCTGTATGTTCCTGCCCACGAACTAGGAATTATTACATGGCAAGGCAACTGCCATATTTATCTCCAGGTACTGGGCTTACATATTCTGTAAATAGTGCCACAGAGACCAAGTGTGTGACTAAGGGGAGGGAACTTTTGGTAACTGTGAAGAAAGCACAGTATAAATGAAATAACTGCATAGAGACCAATGTTTTGGGGCAATCTCATATGAAAATTTGGAGCTTGGGGCCTGTCTGTTGCTAAGGAACTTGTACTTCTATGTTACTATTATCTGAGTAGCAACAGAAATGGGCATAAATCACAATCTTTGGAACAGCAAACAGCAACAGGTACCTTGAAAATCTGGTGCATCAGGTCCCAGATATAAATCTGATGTTTTACATAGTCATGTCACTGTCATGAACCTTCAAATTATCCACACTTGTTTGGAATTCACTTTCATTTCTACATAACTCTATAAATACAGGCATCTACATAGGTAAATATATTTACATATAATGATAGGAAAATAGATCTATGTGTATATATTTATAGGGCTAGTATTAAGGCAGCAGGTGGACATGGGACCTCCACTCAAATACTCCCTCAATGCAAGAACACTTTGTTCTATTAAATTGGCATTCCATGTGCTCACCTTCCTGACACAATAACTGAAGACAAATATGTGCATAAGCAAAAGTGGTGAATAAAAACTGATGGTGCCCATCTATCAAAAGATATAATGTCTGGGGTATTAAAGGATTGAAAATAAACAAGCAGCCAGCTAGCTCAGAAGCAACAAACCCACCCTTCAACCACAAAGAGTTGAAGTGATCAGGTATCAGGCATCAGAGAACAAAAATTATATCATTGTGAATGAGGGGGAGTACAGATTAGGGACCCAAAGCTCATCTGTAGGTAATGGGACATCCCCTTACAGAAGGATATCAGGGAGGAGATGAGCCAGTCAGGGCACAGTGTAGCAATGATGAAACAAAAAACTTTCCTCTAGTTCATTAATGCTTCATCCCCCAATGATCCCAATTCTACCTTACAAATCTGGCTAGACCAAAGGATGTACATGGGTACAGATAGGAGCCAGAAACATAGGGAATCCATGGCATATTATCCTTTCAGGACCAGTGCTAATAGTGCAGATACCAGAAAGGTGGAGTGAAGGTTGTGTAGAAAGGGGGAATCGATTATAAGGATCTGTATATAATATCCTCCTTGGGATATGGACAACAGGGAAGTGGGGGAAGGGAAACATCAAACAGTGTAAGATATGACAAAATAATAATATTTATAAATTATCAAGGGTTCATGAGGGATGGGAGAGTGGGGAGGGAGAGGAAAATTGAGGAGCTAATACCAAGGGCTTAAGTAGAAAGCAAATGTTTTGAGAATGATGAAGGCAACAAATATACCAAATGTGTTTGACATACAATGGATGGATACATGGATTGTGACAAGAGTTGTATGAGCCCCCCCATAAAATTATCTAAAAAGAATTTAAGAAAAGGAGGGGAATGGGGAGAAAGAGGGAACTCATCAAAAGGGTGGATATATTGCCCCATCACCCCAAAAGGGATGAATAACAGGAATGTGGGTGAAGGGAGACAATGAACAGTATAAGATATTAAATAATAATATATAATTGATCAAGGAGTCATGAGGCCTGGAGCTTGGGGGAGAGAAAGGTGTGAAAGGGGAGCTTATATCTAGGGTTTAAGTATAAAATATTTTGGAAATGATGATGGCAACAGATATACAAATATGCTTGATACAATTAACATATGGAGTGTTACAAGAGATGTAAGAGCCCCCAATAGACTGACTTAAAAAAAAAAACCTTTCTTTTAAATTAGTCTTAAGTGATCAGTTTCTAAAACAATGTCCTCCTCAATATATTTAGGCTGGTTCTACTGGGGGTACCTCTGTTTTGAAAATACAGCCGTTTTACAAAAGTAAGAACCCTAATACTTGCATAAATACTTGAATAAATAATAAATAAATAAATAAATAAATAAATAAATAAATAAATAAATACTGAATAATATGGTGTGATAAGCCAAAATCAAAGTCTTTTCCTCATTCAGTAGCCCTGGCCCTCGCCCCATGTGTGTCCTGACGTACTCTAATAGGGACCATTTTATGGTTGTTAACTTCCATTGAATCTCCCCATATTCATGGCAACCCTACACACAACAGAACAAAGTGTGACCTGCTTATGTGGTATCCCCTATTAACAGTTACAAGTTGGATCTTTGTGCTCTCTAATGTTTTCTTCAACTCATTTTAAAAGCAAATTTGCAAGGCTTTCCTCCTAGTCTTATTCTGGGAGCTCTGCTAGAATCTTAGCATCATAGCAACATGCAAACCCTCACTGATGGGTCAGTGATGATTATGTATGTACATAGTTTAGGAATCAAGCCTGGGTCTTCTGCTTGAAATGCATGCATGATTCCAGTGAACTACTGTTTTTCCCAAAATGGTAGCATTAGGGAAAGCAATTGCACAAATTCTGAGTGTCCCATGAGCTTTTTAATCAATTCCCAGCTGTGGAAAAAGAATTTCCACGTCTTGGCTTAAGTATCTCTGCATGCACTAGTTTAAGCACAGAGCACTATGTACAACATCTCTGTGGCTACTGCAAGTTACTTACCTTGTTCACTGCGCGATGAGTAGATAATCCTAGAAGACTCATTTTCATAGGCCACCATCCTGACTTACTCTAGGAGGCAGAGTTCATATTAAAATCTATCTGGTTGGCATCTCTGGAGTTGTGACATTTACAATCTGTATGGTGAACCATATTTGAGAAGGGGTTGAGTTTATTTTGTTTGTTTGTTTTTTGGTGTTTTTTTAAATCATTTTATTGGGGGCTCCTACAACTCTTATCACAATCCATACATTGTGTCAAGCACATTTGCTGCCATCATTATTCTTAAAATATTTGCTTTCTACTTGAGCCCTTGGTGTCAGCTCCTCATTTTTTGACTCCCTCCCTGCACCACCCCATACCTTGATAATTTATAAATTATTATTATCATTTTGCTATGTGTTAAACTGACCAGCGCCTCCCTTCACCCGCTTTTCTGCTGTCTTTCATCCAGGGAGGGAGCTATATGTTAATCCTTGTAATCAGTTCCTCTTTTCTACCCAACCTTCCCTCCACCCTCCTGGTATTGCCACTCTCACCACCTATCCTGAGGGGTTCATCTGGCCTTGATTGCCTGTGTTTCCAGTTCCTATCTGAACCCGTGTACATCCTCTGGTCTAGCCGGATATATGAGGTAGAATTGGGGTAAAGAACTGGGGGGCCGGGGGACGAAGTATTAAAGAGCTAGAGGAAAGTTGTGTGCTTTATTGTTGCTACACTGCACCTGATGGCTCATCTCCTCCCGGTGATCCTTCTAAAGGGATGTCCAGTTACCAGTAGATGGGCTTTGGGTCCCCACTCTGCACTCCCCCTCATTCACGATGATAACAATTTTTGTTCTTTGGTGCCTGATACCTGAGCCCTTTGACACCTCATAATCACACAGGCTCCTATGCTTCTTCCTTGTGGGTTTTGTTGTTTTTGTGCTAGATGTCCGCTTGTATACCTACAAGTCTTTAAGCCCCAGACACTGTATATTTTGATAGTCAGATACCATCAGCTTTCTTCATCACATTTGTCTATGTACCCCCTTTGTCTGCAGTGATCATGTTGGGAAGGTGGACATCATGGAATGCAAGATTAATAGAATAAAGTGTTCTTGCATTGAGGGAGTACTTCAGTGGAGGCCCAAAGTCCACCAGCTACCTTCATTCTAAGCCTATAAATATACACACAAAGTTCTATTTCCCCATCATCATATATAAACGCATTTATATATGAACATGCCTGTATTTAGACCTTTAGGAATGTCTTTTGCCTCCTCATCCTGTCCCCTATTTCCTTTTACTTTCCTCTTATCCCACTATCATGCTCAGACTTCACTTGGGTTTCAGTAATTCCTCTTGGTTGAATTACCCTGGATCAAGCCCTAAATGGCCTCTCACAACCTCCTAGCCTCTTAATTTTGATCACTTTGTCCCCATGTTGTAGGTTTGTTAACACCACTTCCTTTCACCCATATCCCCCATATTGTTTTCTCCTCTAGATTGTTTATCCTGACTATCATATCTAGATAGACCTGCAGAGACAATAATAGGCACAAAAACAAGACCGACCAAAACAAAGCAAGAAAACAGCAACAATGACCCAAAAGAAAAGCCTGAAAATAGTTCAAGCCTGAAAACTGTTGACATTTAGGAGTGTTTTTTGGTCGAGTATGATGGGCTACCACACCCTGGCCCCAAAGTCTATTTTTGGTAGTCCCTAGGGACATACCTGCTCTTCTCCCTTTGCTGATCTGCTGCAAGCACTTCATGTTTTGCCGTGCTGTGGTGAGGTCAGATTGGGCAAAATCCCCACACTGTGTCTCCAGTGTTGTCTCCTATAGGGATATGGGTCAGTGAGGGATGTCTCATGGTGAGGGCAGCGTTATAGTCCTCTCTGTGCATTGGCTTCTCTGAGCAGTGAGAGTATCCTCAAGTTTTGGTGGGCCAGGATGTGCTCCACACTCGCTTCCTTCCCCTTCATTTACTCCCATGTACTCTGATCATACATGGCCCTCTCCCTGATCTGTCGCGTCAGTGCTGTCCTCTGAAGTAAATTCTTCTGTCCATATAGTTGGCATTGGAACCCACCACTCAGACCTCTCTTTTGGTTCCCTGCTTCATGCTGGTGTATTGCTTTCACATCTTGGAGCACAGGGTTGAAATCTGGTCTCTCTTTCCCTATGGAAATATAAACAATACTTTCCTCTTGAATGAGTTAATACCCTGTTCCACCACTTTTTTCCCCCCTCCTGGTCAGTTGGCTACCATATGTATCCCTGGATTTTGTCTGGCCCCTGATAGACTACCTGGACCTCATCCCAGGAATGTGTGTGTACAGAAGCTTTTTCCCTAGGCCCCTTTTGCATTTTTTTAGGCTTAGCTCACTGGACTCCTGTTGTACTTGTCCTTTCATGCTTGACTTGCCTCCCTTAGCACAATTTCCCACAGTTCTTCCCATGCGGTGATGCGCTTCATGCATTCACCGCTGCTTTTTGGCAGTGCATAGTACTCCGTTGTATGTATGTACCACTGTTTTGTAATCCATTCATCTGTTGATGGAACTTTGAGTTGTGTACAACTCCTTGCAGTTGTAACTGTGCGCAATGAACATTGGAGCACCGATGTCTGTTTGTGGCTTGTTTCTTGCCTCTTCTAGGTCTATGCCCAGTAGGGGCATTGCTGGGTCATACGGTAGCCCAATTTCCATCTCTTCTAGATATTGCCAAATCAATTTCCATAGTGGCTGTACATACCTTTTGTTGATTTTCAGTCTTATGGCACAGTGGTCAGAGATAGAAGTCTGTATGATATCGCTGTTCTTAAATTTATGGAGATTTGCCTTATGCCCCAGCATGCGGTCTGTCTTCGATTATGTGCACGTGGGCTTCAAAAGAATGTCATTCTTTTGTACTTAGATGAAAAACTGCAAATATCTATCAGGTCAAATTGTCTAATTGTAGTGTTTAGATCTCTCACCTGCTTGTTGAGTTTCTTTCCTTGTGATCTGTTTTTCTCAGAGAGCGGTGTATTATAGTCATCTACTATAATTGATGAGACTGCGATTTCATTTTTCGGTTTCTGGAGTGTTTAAATTACATATTCAGTGGGTCTCTCATTTGGGGAATATGTGTTTAAAATGCTTAGTGGTGCTTTGTCTACCTTTCCCTTGAGCATTATATAATGTCCCTCCTTACCTCTTTTTATAGTTTGCACTTTTAGGTCAATTTTATCTGAAATTTATATTACATCCCCTACTTTTTTTGAATAGCTGTTTGCTTGATCTGCCTTTCTCCATCCTTTGATTCTCAACCTATTTTTATCTGTGATCTTGAGATGTGCCTCCTGTAGGCAGCAGGTTGATGGATTGACTTTTCTACGCCAGTCTGTTAACCTCAGTCTTTTAATGCCTGAGTTCAACTCATTCCAATTCAGGGTTATTATCTCCATTTCTGGACTCTGTGATGTTGTTATCTTATTTCTTTTGTTTGGGGTATTTTCCTACCTCCCTTTCTTATCAGGTTGTTGTGCATGTGTATATATGAGTGGTTCATCCTTGACTTCTTTCCAGCCTTAAGCCAATGCTATATTATGGATTGTTTTCTCTTTGTTGCCCTCAGGGTGGAGTTGGTCTATGTGGAGGTCACTTATTTATGCTTGGTGACTGTTGTTCTTCTGCCCTTGGTTGTCAAGGATATTTTGTAGAACTGAATTTAACAACAACAAAAAA
>PVJH01004539.1:0-123954 GCA_004026705.1 Nesogale talazaci
ACAGTGCCCACATATAATTGCATGCTTCCCCTGGTGCTGAAATCCCTGCTTTCCTGACCTCCTCTTCCTTATCAGTCTGAAGACACAGAAGTGATGGAAAGAAATACAAGAGCTGAATGGAGTCTTTATAAGCCCAGTACAGAAAGTGACCACAGAGAACATATGTATTTCAGGATGTCTCCAACTTGCCAGATCAATGAATCAATCGCCTAAAAAAGAGCTAAGTTTTGGCCATATTTGTGTGGTGTGAGGAGTCCCTGTGTACTGCAGACAACACATTCAACTGTTACCCAAAAGGTCGAAGATAAGAGTCCATCGTGAGCCACCTCAGAAGAATGGTCAGGTGGGCTATGGGGCAGGACCCCCACCCCCACCCACTCAGGAAACCCTGTGGAGCATGTGTCTACACCGGTCAACGACTGTGGTCAACCTCACCGTGACTGGTTACATCAAGAGTAGGCTGCTGGTGGGGCTTGACTCCCCTTCACTGTGACCGGGAGGTCTGCCAGAGAAGACTACGTGCAGTGCCATGCCTTATATATGACTCTTCTAGCCAGACACTGAAACCCTCGCCAAATACCTCAGGAAGACCATGAAAACAGAGGGTATGGGACTCTAACAAGGGATTGATCCATTGGGGCCATCGTGCCGGGTGAGCCGTGGCAGATGCAGCAATGAGAAACTCAAAATCATTGAGAAAGAAGTGCTCCTCTGGGCCCTGAGATGCTGCACACAGAACCTCCTACTTTCAGGAAATGGCTGTGACAGCAGAAGAGTGGTGGCAGCAGAGGCAGCAGAACCCAGGGTTAGAACAGAGCACAAGACAAGGAACTGGATTCCCCAGCCCATGAAATGAAACAGCTGAGTGCTTTCGGGCACTTAATCCCAGGGGAGCCAGTTTTGCTGACTCAGCTATACTGGAGTACCTTTGGGTTGAGATTTATGGTGAAGTGGAGTGTTCTTTGGGGATCTGTTACCAGCACAAAAGGAGCCCTATAACCTGGGCTGACACAGAGCAAAAACCAAGGAACTACATGAATATGAAGCTGAGGACCAGAAAGAAACAAGCAGAGGAGAAGCACTCCTGACTAGATCTGTATCCCGAGCTTTTCTGATCCTTCACTGAAACATATTTTTGCCAGTCACATACTTGATGTCAATTTCATGATTAAAGGTGTAGGGGTGGAGTCTAGCCTGCCAATCTGGAGATAGCCAATGAGGCCTCTGTGTGGGCATGGTCTTCTCCTGAGAATTCTAGGAAGTCTTGTGGTATTTCCCAGTTGGAGAAGAGGGACTTGATTCACTTCCCTGAGAGACAAGACGAGATGAGAGCATGATGATCGATCCTGATTTCTGGAGAATGGATGAGCTGGAGGAGAGGCCACATGGGCTTGCCCGGATGGGGCCAGAGAAGACATGTGGAGACTCCTGTCAGTGCTAGGATGCTTGGGAGGCTATGGGGAGACCCCTGCCAGCGTTGAGATATTTCTACTGCCGCCGGATACACAAGACTCTGCACCCACTGGCCTGTGACTGTCCTGGCATCATCGCATGTGCTTTGTAAGTCGGAAGGAGACTTTATAGACTGGTATCAGACATATGGGCTAGTATCGGATTTATAACTTTGGACTGGACTGATTGGGATGCTTTCTCAATGTTCTTTTCCTCTTGTATGTAAACCTTTCCCTTATGCTTTTCTATGAATTTGTTTCTCTAGTCTACCCAGACTAACAGTATTTCCTTCTCTAATAAACCTCACAGTGGTAATTATTGTCTGTGAACTCTGTGTAACCATCGTAACAAATTTCCACCCCAATCAGAATGGCAGAGCGTGCCTTGCAAGGGATGGTTGGCAGCAGATTTAGTAAAGAAATTTGGAAGTCATAGGTGTGGCTGTCTTCAGCCTCAAAGAAATTGGCTTTGGACTGATGTTGAGTTTGATTCTCTTCCTTGAAAATCCAAAGAAAGTCAGACCCTACCTTCATGTCACTATTAAGCAGGTTTTTAAAATCCTGGTTGAGGGATGTCTTTGTTTCTAGTGATGATGAAACTAAGACCAAAACTGTTCAAGTGATCGAAACCCTCAAGTCCACAGCTTTGTTCACATTACCCCATCTTATTGACTGCTGTTAGGATTGGAATCAAACACTAGTGAACAGTCATCGAAGTTGTACTATTGGACTTGCTCTGTTAAAAGGAAAGAAAGAATATGAATATGAATAACCCTTGGAAACAACAACTCCAATGGGCTAATAAACCATGTAGCCATCAGTTTCCATGATCCTGAAACCAGAAGAAATGAGATGATGCCTGGCTACCACTAGCAAATGCTCATAAAGAGATCTTATAGGGCTGAGCCCCGGTGGCGCAGTGATTGTGCGCGGGACTGCGGCCCACTGGGATGGAGGTTCAATTCCGGCTCCCAGGAGCAAAGGCTGGGCCTCCTACTCCCACCACCTGAGGGCAGTGATGCCTAAAAAAAATAAATAAATAAATAAATAAATTTTTTAAAAAATTTAAAAAAAGAGATCTTATGGGAAAGTCCTGGATAGAGTTGAGAACAAGTAGAGCAAAGCTCAAAACCATAAAATCGGCCAGGCTGACTGGTCTATAAGAGGCTGGAAGAACCCCTGAGACTGTGGCCCTTAGACACCCTTCAGTCTGTAACTGAACTGCATGCCCATGGTTCAATTATCAATCCATCAAGATACAGGTCTACTTAGAGAAGTAATTCTCAACCAGTGGGGCATGACTCCTTTTGGGGTCCAACAACCCTTACACAGGGGTTACCCAATTCATAATAGTAACAAAACTATAGTTATGAAGCAACAATGAAAATAATTTTATGGTTATGGTCATCACACATGAGGAACTATATGAAAGGGTCACGGCATTAGAAAGCTGAGAACCACTGATTTAGAGGAACAGTAAGAATAATGAGTACACATACCTTAGGGCCAGCAACCATGTGACTCCGAGAGGGCACCATTTACCCAAGGATAAAGTTCAGAACAGTTAGGAAAGAAGAAAGAAGGGAAACATGAATGCAGGGAGGAAGTAGGATAAGTGGTGTTATTGGGTAAGGCTTGTAATCAATGACATGAAACAAAATATATATGAATTATTTCATGGAAAACTGATTATCTGCTCTATGGACCTTCACCAAATTCACAATAAAATGTTTTATGGGGCTTTTTCTTAAGGTATCACTTCCATTCTTCTCTAAAGTTTTTAATAAAATTAATTCAGGTTCAAAAATGTAGTTCCCAAAGTACGCACACAGAATTCTGACTCCACGGCTAGGACCAGGCAGGCTGTGTGAGACATGACCTGAAACATGAGTGGTCGGATTGTACTTCCCATCGCCCTGGAGAGAGCATCCTCACCTTTGTCAGCTTCGTGTATTCTGTTGGGTGAAAAGATCAAAAGTAGGCTTTTGTTCCATTAAAGAATCTAAGACCAGCTGAGCCCTGGTGGCGCAGTGGTTGTGTGCAGGACTGCGGCCCACAGAGTTGATGGTTCAAATCCAGCATCAGCTCTCCAGGAGCAAGACTGGGCTTCCTACTCCCACCAGGGCAGTGATGTGGGAAGGGGGGCGGGGGAAGAAAAAGAAAAAAGAATTTAAGAGTATTTGACCATAAATATTCTCATGTATAAACTTGATCATCTGTTCTTCTTAAAATAAAAGAAAAATTCCTTCAGAGACTACTAATTCAATATGCATTAATCTTGACTGCCAGTAATACCTATAGGCAGTTATCTAATGGTCATGTTTCTGTTCATTAAAGTTGTTGTCATGGTTGGGTGTTGGTGTGTTAGTCCAGGTAGACTAGAGAAACAAATTCATGATCACACATATGGATATAAGAGAAAGGTTTATATACAAGAGAAATGGAACATTGAGAAAGCATCCCAACCCAGTCCAGTCCAAAATCATAAGTCTGATATTAGTCCATATGTCTGGTACCAGTCTATAAGTCTCCTTCTGACTCATTAAGTCACAGGACTTCAGAATTCCAGCTCTGGCAGGGGTCCCCTCATGGCTCCTCATTTCCAGGGCTCAGGGTCCAATCAGCAATATCAATTAGTGGTAGAAACATCTCAACACAGGCAGGGGCCTCTCTGTGGCTTTTCTTGCTTCAGAGGTCTGGCTCTATCAGGGTAAGGCTCTGTGCCTTCTCCTCCAGCTCTTCCAGTTCCTCAGATGCTGCCATCTTCTCTTGTCAATCAAGTGACTCCCAACAACTGGGAAAAATGGTCTCTCATCTCCATGAGGGAAATACCACGAGACTTCCCAGAAGTCTCAGGAGAAAGCCATGCCCACACAGAGGCCTCATTGGCTACTCAATGTCTATCTCCAGATTGACAGGCTATACTCCACCCCCACATCCCAATCATGAAATTTACACAAGAGTACATGACCGCCACAATTGGATTCAGACTCCTAGTGACTCCATGTACAATAGAACTAAACACTATCGAATCTTGCACCACCCTGACCAATAGAAAACATCATGATATGTAGGAAAAGAATGTAAGTTCATTTCACTTGCATCTACATTTAACACCTATAGAAGCATTCAAGAAATCAAACAACATGTTGCATCGGGCAAGGCTGTTATAAAAGACCCCTGTACAGTGTTCCAGAGGAACAATGTCACCTTGAAAGTTAAGCAGCCACTGACCTAAGTCATGGCTCTTCCATTACCTCACATACATGGAAAATTTCATCAATGAATAAGGATGACCAGGAAAGAATTGAAGCCTAATACATCTGTCTTGGAAGAAATACAGTCAGCATGCTTTTTAGAAGCAAGAATGGTGGGATTTTATCTCAATGCTTCAGACAAGCAATCAGAAGGGATATCATTCTTGTTAAAACAGAGCATTCAGAGAGAAACTTTGTAAAAGACTCTGAAGAAGATAAATTCACACAGTGACTGCAATAATAGTTTCATAAATAGTAATAATTATGAGAATGGTAGAGGTGAGGCAGTGTTTCATTCTACTTAGGCACATGGAATCATTATGATTTTAAACCAGCTTGATGGTATCTGACAACAACAAATCTTTACAGAAGTTGATCACCCCCACCTTACTTCCCCAGAGCTGTCAGAATTGCATAACTGGAATTCTGCATCTTTAAGATACTTGCATCTATAAACACCACTGAATTGGAGCCTCTAAAATGTTGCCACCTTCTGAAACACATTTATCTTAGCCAGGATGATGATGTCCATATGTGTTAGTCCAGGTAGACTAGAGAAACAAATCCATAGACACGCATATGGATATAAGGGTATGGTTTATATACAAGAGGAATAGGACATTAAGAAAACATCCCAACCCAGTCCAGTTCAAAGTCATAAGTGTGATATTAGTCCATATGCCCAATACCAGTCTATAACGTCTCCTTCTGACTCACAACTCTTCTCCTTCCACAGGCCAGTGGGTGCAGAATCCTGGCACTGGTAGGGGTCTCTCCAAGGCTCCTCACTTCCAGTGCTCAGGGTCCATCAACAGCATCCAGTGGTGATAGAAGCAACTCAGCACTGGCAGGGATCTCCACGTGGCTTCACCAGCTTCAGAGATCTGGTTCCATTAGGATTCCGTGTGGCTTCTCCTCTGGCTCCTTCAGCAACTTGGATGCTGCCATCTTGTCTTGTCCATAATTGTCTCTGAGACTAACTCCCAACAACTGGGGAGATAGCTTCTCATCTTCACAAGGGAAATATCGTGAGATTTCCCAGAAGTCTCAGGAGAAAGCCATGCCCACACAGAGGCCTCATTGGCTACTCATTGGCTATCTTCAGATTAACAGGCTAGACTCCACCCCTATATTTCAGTCATGAAACTAACATAAGCACATTACTGCCACATCATAGAAGCAGGCCTTCTGAAAAAATTTTGATCCATGTGTAAAATCTATTTTGTTCACTTTCTTTATATTAGCAGTATGATACTATTGGATAGGGACACTGGCTGCCTTCATGAGGCATCCGAGGCATATGCTCACCTAAGTGCAAGGTTCACTATGTGAATATATAAGAAGTCTGGTCAGGACAGTAAAGTCTTCTTTCTCAAACCAAAACTCAGAACTAAAGGGTAAACAAATAAACAGTGCAAAACCAAAATATTGTGACCAGTCCTATCAGCCCTGATGACTCTACAGTGCCAATGAAGGATTATTATTAAGGATTTTTTCAGTATTCCTTTGAGTCTTTTAGTTCCTTTCCAAGAAGCCTGCGAGAATTCTAGTACTGACATATGCTGGACACAATGGATGGATTCATGGATTGTGAGAAGAGTCGTATGAGCACCCAATGAAATGATTTAAATTAAAAAAAAAGAATTCTAGTATTGTTAAGTGTTCTTAATAAAATAGAAAGGCCTGTGATGGCAACATAACCATTTTCATTTCCTAGTGCTGCTCTAACAGAAATAGCACATCTAGGTGTCTTCAACCAACAGAAATTTATTTTCTCACAGTTCAGCAGGCTAAAAGTGCAGAACTTTGAATCTTGGTGAAGACTGTCAGCTTCCATGTCTCTCCCAGCATTCCCTGGTTCCTTGGGGAATCATCATATGGCATGTATCTTTCCTGGCATTTGTGTTTTCCTATTTCTGTGTCTATGTTGCTCTGCATATTAATCAAAAGTGATTAGACGTAGGGTTTCTTCTGTACCAATATGGTCACCATTAACACAAGAAAAGTTCATTTATTAAAAAAATAAGACTATATTTACAGGTATCATAGTCCGGATGACAGCATGCATTTTGGAAGATACAATTCCATTCTTTTTTTTTTTTCAATTCTTAACAGTAAACAAAAGACAAGAAGAATCTACACACTTCCCAGTCAAGGACTCAGGTCTCCCCTTAGACCACTATCAGAAATGTTTAATGATGATGGGCATTCAGTGGCACAAAGAGAAATAATAATCATGAGTGTTTCTACTTCCTTTCTGGAGAAGTTAGTCTCAGAAAACACAGACTAGTGTCAAAATTAAATAGATAAATAAATGATGGATGGATAGATAGATAGATAGACAGACAGATAGATAATCTCAACAAGTTCTACTGGAGATCTGGCCTTTCCCCTGACCACCTTCATGAAGAATTTAAATGCCAGTAGGAGTTCTCCACAATAGAATTTTATCTTTTTCCCAGAGCTCTAAACAAGTCTTACTATTTTAAAGATCTCTTCCTTCTCAACTCAGTTTTAAAATGCTGGTGGCATAGTGTTTACCCCTTGGACTTTTAACCACAAGGTCAGCAGTTCAAATGCATCAGCAGCTCTGCAGGAGAAAAATTCGTCTTCCTACTCCTGTAAAGAGTCACAGTCTTGCCAATCCACAGGGGCACTTCTAGCTTGTACTCTAGGGTTGCTGTGGGTTAGAATCAACCTGACGGCATTTCACAACAGTGTGTATAGGAGTCCTTGTGAGGAATAAGTGGCTAAGTCCAAACCCACCTACGGGCAGGCTTTAAAATCCTCTGGAGTAGTTTTCCTCTGCCCACCTGCAGTGGCCATGAGTCAGAATAGACACAATGACTTTTGGTTACTGATAAAATTCAGCTGTTTTTGTAGTTCAGGACAAGGGAAAATGAAGTAGCAGTAACTCAAGATAGAAAATTAATAACAGAGAAAAAGAAAAGATTTGGTAACAGAATCGTGCAGGAGACCTTAAAAAACATTTTTTATTGCGAATTAGATGGAGATTGATATATTGCTTTTTGTTAACTAAACAGGAAAAAAGCAATGAAGGAATCAATGACTTCCTAAGTGGGCGGTGGGCAGAGAGAAATGATGCAAATGAAAAAAAGCAAGTCAGCATTTTAAAAACTGTCTAAGCCACTGAAACATGTGATGTGAGAATAGCATGTTAATAAAAGAGTAAATAAATGAGAGTCAAAAAGGAAACTACTGACCCACGACCACCAGAGGCAGTGATGCCCACAAAAAAACAAAAAACAAAACAAAACAAAAAGGAAGCTTCTGATGAGAAAAGGTGACCTCAGTTTCATACATGCTTTGCTGCATGTGAACAAACAAAACAAACCATTGCCATTGTGTTAGTCCAAGTAGACTAGAGAAACAAATTCATAAACATGCATGTGTATAAGAGAGTTTTATATAAAGAGTTTATATAAAGGATAATTTTACATTAAGAAAGCGTCCCAATCCAATCCAGTCCAAGTCCATAAGTCCATTAATAGACCATATGTTTGATAACAATCACTAAAGTCCTCTTCAGACGCATGAAACAAATGTAATGATGCTGAATACAGGACGATCACTGACCGGGGGTAGAAGTCTCTGGATCCAGTGGCATTGTAAGCATCTCAGCGCTGACAGGAGTCTCCATACGGCTTCTCCATCTTCCAGGGCTGCATCAGTGTAGGTACATGTGGCATCCCATCAGGGATGTCTTGCAGACAGTCAGCATAGAGAGAGTGTGTGTCTCCTGTCTCCAAGGAGCGAATCAGCAGTTCCCAGAATTCTCAGGAGAAGGCCATGCCCACACAGAGGTCTCATTTGCTATCTCCAGACTGACAGACTAGACTCCATCCCTCCACTCTTAATCCTCAGAGTGACACCAGATTAGATAACTGCCACAGCCTTTGAGTCCATTCTTGTGCAAAGCAACCCTGAAGCACAAGATAGAACTGCCCCTCAGATCTCCCATGGCTGCAATCTTTGCAAAGACTGTCACAGCACAGACAGGTGAAAATGTCCAAGAAATATGTTTGGAGTCATCCCTAAAAAGTTGAACCTTTAAGAATAAATGCTGCTTCCAGAGAAGCGAGTGATGGTGAGCAGAGAGGAGCTGCTGGGGCTCCGCTGGGCTGTAACAGGCAGACTCTGAGTCAGCAGAAGGGAGAGAGAAGCAGCTGGTGCATGCGTTTTTAAAGAGAGGCAATTGAAAAATAATATAAAATCTGGCACAAAAATAGACCTGAATAAGGACTGGGGAAATGCCAGCATATAGGTAAGATTAGTGATCATGAAATGGGAAGGGGGACAAGGGGAAAGAGAATTAAAAAGGAATGATGGTGAGCAATTGATGAGTTCAATGGCAGCTGCAAACATACATTGAAAATGCTATCCCTTGGAATAGCTGTGGTTTTCTATAATAATTGTATTCTCTGTTCTTAGCCAAAAGGTGAGAAGCAATATAATTGAGATATTTATAAATAAATAAATAGGGGCTGAGCCCCGGTGGTGTAAGTGGTTGAGTGAGGGACTGCGGCCCGCGGGCTTGGTAGTTCAAATCTAGCAGCTGCTTTCAGGAGCAGCGCTTGGTAGCTCCCACGACCACCAGAGGGCAGTGATGCCCAGAAAACAAACAAAAAAAGGATTAAATAAATAAATAACATGGAAACAGTAATAAGAGGTATTAGTGGTGGGTCTAGGAGTCATGTTGGAACTGGGTGGATCAGCAATGGTAACCAGGAGTAAAGTTGCAGAAATTAAACCAAAACTATTGATATCCTGTTTCTGAGGAAGACTTGCAAATTGCCTTCAAATAAGCAACAAGACACATCTGTCTGTGAGGTTTCTCTTTCACCTGCAATGAAAATGAGCTTTGAATCAGAACATATCATAAGACACTATTTCACACAGAATGACTTCTAAAGTAGTTACATATCTGAGTCAAACAAAACTAAACATAAAAGTACATGGATGGGGGGAGGGAAAAAAGTATATGGATAGAGACGAATGCATAGGAACACATAAGAAAAACAAAAGCTAGTGTCACCCAATGACAGCTATATGATTAGAAATAACATTTTTTCAAAGCTATGTATTTTAATTTTTCTACAAAACAATTTTAAGGACAATTTTAAGTCCTTCAAAGGACTCTCCATTACACTTAATATATTTGTCAAATCTACAATTCCATTCTTGGAAGCGTTTTCCAAACTCATCTGTTTGGATGGCTGACAGTACCTCCCTCATTTTTTTCATCACCTCTTCTAGTGGTCAGTTCACTGTCTTTTCACGTCCCTCTGCATTTGCAGAAATGAAAAGAAGTCTTACAGAGCGAGGTCAGGTGAGGAGTGAGGGCAAGAAAGCCATGTTGCTTTTTGCCTAAAACTGGTGCACTGGGAGTAGGAGCTATGAAATATGCAACCTTCCTCTAGTTCCCATGCTGCCTCCCATCCACTATCATGACTCCAATTCTACCACATAAATCCAGCTAGACCAGGAGATGTACAGTGAAGTTGGAAACATGGGAAACTTAGGATAGATAATCTATCAAGACTAGTGATGGGAATGGTAATACCAGGAGGGTAGAGGGATAGAGGAATGGAGAGGGAGAGCCAACTTCAGGGATCTACACGTAACCTCCTCTCTGGGGCACGGACAACAGAGAAGTGAGTGTTGGGACACATTGGACAGTGTACAGGATGAAAAAATAATTTGTAAATTACTAAGGGTTCAAGGGAAAGGGGGGGAGGAAGGGTAATATAGGGAGCTGATAATGGGGGCCTGGAAGGAGGGAGAATGTTTTGAGAGTGATGATGGCAATGGGTGTGTAAAAGTGGCCTGAATACAACTGATGTTGTTAGAGATTGTGATGGGAGTTTTAGGGGCCCCCCAATAAAATGATTAATTTTTTTTAAAAAGGGGGGGAGGGGAAAGGGGAGGTGTTTTTTTTCAAAGAGGAGCTTGTATCAAGGGCTCAAGTGGAAAATATTGGGAAATGTATGTGGAAATATGTGTGCAAATGTGCTTGATACAAATGATGGACTGAATGTTGTAGTAGCTGTAAGAGCCCCCAATAAAATTTTAAAATATTAAAAAAAAACCGGTGCACTGAGATGGCTGTGTGAGCAGGTACCTTTGTCTTGGTGGCAACACCAGTCCCCCATCTGCCACAAATCAGGTCCTTTTTGTCACACACTATTATGTAATCATTTCAGAACCTCCAAATAGAAAGTTTGGTTAACAATCTGACCTTGTGGAACCTCCAAAGGCACGACCCACCCACCCCACCCCATAAAAAAGAACAGAAAAAAACAGATAAGCATCATCTTGATCTTTTTGTCCTCTACCATCTTGATGTTTGCTTTCAGGATCGTAGAAATAACATCATGTCTTGTCACCAGTAATGACATGGGGGGTGGAGGGAGGTCTGGGTCACTTCAGAACTGTTCTTTTAAAGCACAGAATGTTTCCACCCACTCTCTTTTTCCTGATCAGTCAGAACCCAAAGGACAAATTTCACAGCGACTCTTCTCATTCCAAAATCTCCCATTAAAATTTACTGAATCAATCTCCAAGACAGTCCAAAAACTTCCCCATCTCTTCAATGATCTGTTGTTCGTCTTCAAGCAAAAGTACATGAATTTTACTGATATTCTCATCCAGTTGGAAAGCTGATGGGCATCCAGAACCTGATTTGTCATTAATTGACATTTCACATTCTTTGAAATGAGAAAACCTCCCATATACTTGAGTTTTCCCATAGTGCTGCCCTTGTAAGCCGTGTTCAGAATTTTTTCCCAAGCAGGAAACATAATTGCACAGCTGCATGCTGTTCTCTTAAAATGGCCATCACAAACACACACAAAATGTAGTTTGAGCGAAACTACTTTAACGAAAAAACACACTGTGACCAGAGAGAACCTTCCCAGGTGACACCACTGGGTGCGCTTAACTCAGAGAGAGTTGTTTGATGCTTCCCTAGTGAGAAAAATGGTGGGAAGGATTATGCCTTCATGTGTATGTGTATATATATATATACATATATATATATAGGATGGGCAAAAATTTTTAAGATAAAAATCAAGCTGAGCCCTGGTGGAACAGTGGTTGTGTGCAGGACTGCAGCCCACAGGGTTGATGGTTCAAATCCAGCAGCAGCCCTCCAGGAGCAAGGCTGGGCTTCCTACTCCCACCAGGGCAGTGATACAAGAAAAAAAAAGATAAAAATCAAATATATCATATTCATGATATATCCAATGCAAGAGCCTTGAAAAAAATAAGCAGAGTTAATTCCACGTTCTTCATAATCTAACACCTAATAATTAGGTATTCAGGCTATGATGTTGTACATGTGATAAGATATCTCTTAGTGAATCTTTCAACTGAGCCCTACTCATATCTATATATTATATTTCATATATCATATGTGGTAGTTACACAATCTGTGGTCAATTTGAGACTTGAGGCTGAAGGGGTGGAATTTAGCCTGTCAATCAGGTCACAGTTTGATGACCTCATCTGGAGGCAATAGGGAGATAGAGTTCACTGGAGGTGAGACACTTGCTCACTCCCTGAGAGTCATTACTGACAGTGAACTTGATGGAGCTATATTGATTCAATCAGATCCCTGGAGCTGGAGGAGCCACGTGGAGAATGCTGCCAGTTCTGAGATACTTCTACTGTCACTGGATTCGCAAGACTTTCCACCCACTGGCCTGTGATCTTCCTGCACTCAGTGTCATTGCATGTGTTGCATGAGTCTGAAGAGGAACTTACAGATTGGTACTGGACATGTAGGCTAATATCAGACTTATGGACTTGATCTGGACTGGGCTAGGATGCTTTCTCATATACAACTAACTGTATGTACTTGAGTATAAGCCAACCCAACTATCTGTCAAGGCACCTAATTTTACCACAAAAACAGGATTAAAAATGTGCTGAAAAAATTGGCTTATATACAGATATTCTTTACTTAAAGTTCTTTCCCATACAAATATGAAGGTCTATGCATTTGTTTATCTAGTCAACCCACATTGACACATTATATTTAATGTGTAGTAGTGTATACTTATGTATATATTTACATGGATAATTTGACAAAAGTATATACTTCATATCCACTACTAAATGAGTCAAGATCCAGGCACTTTAATTAATGTCCACTTTAAATCAAATTATGCTCTTTGAATTGTAAAATAACCTTTCAATTCTGTGTCTCTTTTAATAAAGAGCACAAATTAAACTATTCTTCCCACTAGTAATTATCTCTTTTATGGTTATGTTGAACTTTAAGCACTAGTCAAACTTTGTAGAACAAGATCCAAAACCGATATATGATCCCAGGAAAAGCAGTGGTAGGCAAGTTTAGTTGATGACAGTGGCCCACAGAGAATCAAGGAAGATCAATGACACCTGGGAAGATTTCCTTCCATTGATGGAAATTTGTCATTATTTTGCTTTGCTTCCATTTGCTTGGTTGATTTTAATTATAATGAAACTCAAAAGAGATTATCCTTCTTTTGTAACAATACATTTTATATCTATTGGTAAACTATT
The DNA here is from genome assembly GCA_004026705.1 of Nesogale talazaci. Classification (NCBI taxonomy): domain Eukaryota; kingdom Metazoa; phylum Chordata; class Mammalia; order Afrosoricida; family Tenrecidae; genus Nesogale; species Nesogale talazaci. The sequence goes on from PVJH01004539.1 coordinate 13,277, forward strand.
TATTCAAAATAACATGCACATTTACACATTTCATAATGCTGAACTTAAGAAAGCATAATAATGATATTGGAACCCATGTCAGAGTTCTTTAAGCATAAATAATGTCATGCCGTTAATATCCCCTCATCTGAAACCTTCAATTTAAACTCAATAAATATGTAATTTTTGCTTCTAAAATAAGCTGTCTCAATTTACATCATAGTAAAATACCACTGTTCAATTATTTATATCATAATGTAACAAATGGTTTTTATAGTTTTTTAAATTCCGATAGAGTGTCTAGGTTAACCCAAGTAAAAGACAGAAAATATTATTTCAAAAAATAATTTCTTCCTATATTTTCCTCCTGAAACCCCTCTTTATTTGTTCAAAGACTTCAAACAGCTTTCCCCATTCGAAACCCTGAAATACCTCTGAGCTTTTCAAAAATCACACTTCATAAAGGGCATTTATTCTATAGAATTTAAGTTTACTGAATAATAAATACAACTTTATGTGTTACAAACTGTCAAAACCCGTGAATGTCAACATTACAGTGAATAACTCGTCATGATTTTTTTTAACTGCTTTGGGAAAAAAAGAAAAAGAAAATACATCCAGAGTATGAGAGTGATTAAGTAAAGGCAAACTCACCTCTGAGATTCTTCATCTTTGCATATTTTTCACAAATAGCCATTTAAATATCCTTTAGGGTTAATATTTTCTGGCTGAATGCAAAAGCATAGAAACAAAAAACTAACATGTCCACGAATAATTGGAGGCCACACAGATTGGAGCATCTTATTTATACCAAATTTTATTTTCAAATAACCATAAAAGGTATCCAGTTACTCTTAAGATTAATTTAAAAGATCATGCAAGATGTAAACATGAAGTTCCAAAGGGGAAGATCATTCCTGACAATTCTAATATGTTAGGGGAAAGTATGTACACAGAAATGCACACTAGGAACTTTCTACATATGGCTAATACCTGGATCTTCCTTCTGGCCGGTGTTCATGATTGCAGCACAAGGTAACATGTAGTGCAAAGAAGCAAAAATTAATAACCCAAGGGGATAAAATTTGATAGGGAATATGATGAGGGAAGGGTTACTATTGACCTGGAGAGTGACATTAGATTAAAAATTAAAAAGAACAGCATCCATTTTGTAACACAGTTAAAAATGAAATGTAGCTGTAATGATTAGATTGCTACTAACATCATAGTCATACACTTTTCCTAGAGTACCATGCACATTCTGAATTGTTTCCTTTCTTTTTATTTTTGTTTTGCTATGGCAACAGACAAAATGGCAACAGACAAAAAATCTCCCCAACAGTTATTTAAAAGATATTAACGTAGAATTATCATCTATTTTGAAAATCTGATGAACAGTCCTGCTATTCTGGGGGAGGAATGGTAGAAGGGCAGGCTAGGTGTGATGAAAATGCTTTAAAACCAACAGCCCACCATAAAGAAAACAATACCCTATTTTTATATTGGCTGTCAAACAAAGTTGATTCTCAATTACCGAAAATATAAAATAGACCCCAAAAGTCACTCTACCTATATGTACAGTTTCCAAGACAATGCAATGCAATTTCTCAAATGTGGATCAAAATCTAATGTCTTTATTTTACTCTTGTGTCTAGCTAGCATAAAGTGACAAAGCTAGTCACCTCAAGAATGCACATTCTGTCTACAAGTTCATCTCTCACTGACTATAACCTAGTTGGAAGCTATGAGCAAAACTCTATGCAAAATCGGTAAACAGTCGATGGCATGACTCCTGATCTTCCATACCATATCCACTTCTAAGACTCACCAGCATAATAGTTCTTATAGTACAGGACTTCAGAGACTGGAATGACATTTATGTGTTGCTTATTAAATGTTTTGACCGAGGAAAGGTTATTGTAAAAGAACATACAGTGAGATTGTTAAACTGGGTTCCAATGGAGTTTCGTTCAATAAAGCTGTATACTTTTTAGGTGACAAGAAAAAACATCCACCTAGGTCTCAAAAGTGTTCCCTTCGAGCCCATTTGTATGGATTGTTATCCTAATTTAGGTATAGAAGACCTGCCTTCCATGTACAATAAGTCAGTATTAACGATGGCTCTCAACCAAAGCGAGCAGACACTAACTCAGTAAACCTTCGTATGTGTGTGTGTGTGTGTGTGTGTGTGCACCTGCACGTGCGTGTGTGTGCCCCTAAGATCACTTTGCCGGGAGTTAGACCAGGCCACGCATGTGGGAGGTAGACACTATGAGCATCTACTGCCCTGTCCCTAACTTAGAAGGCCGCATTCCTTGCCAAACGAGTGCGCAGTTGCCCAGCTCAGAAGACCACGGTGCATCACGGGAAAGTGTGCCCGACCTTTTAACAATGCAGCGCATGCCTTTTTCCTTCCCCACTCACATAATTAGTGCTCCTTGCTTTTCCTTTTTTTAAATGTGCCTGTTTCAAATTTGTATTATTTTTTTCAGATGTCTAATTTCAGTTATGTTCTTTCCCCTTTTGGTCTTTTCCCACATTTCACATACCAGACAAATATTTAAAGGTCTGTAAAACCAGGCGAAGTTCCAAAATATTTCTAAACCAAATTGCCATAGGTGACAGAGCAGGGAAAGGAGGCAAAGCTGTAGGACAGAGATTGCAACAAACTGGCTGGAAATGTATTGGAAAATCTATTTAAATTGCTATAGCCGCGGATGAGGTTTCAATGAGCCGTAAACATTCAAGTTACTGACAAAGCCAGCATGTTACATGATCCCGCAAAATAGTCTGCTTGTCACGGTGCATTGCTGTTGTTCTATTCGTCGCAGTAAGTTGCTTGCGCTTTCTTTTTTGTGATTTTTTTTTTCTTTTAGTATTCAGGAAGTGAAAGCATTTAAGAAAACATTCAAAATTCTGAGATTACATGGAAGTGTAATATTTAATGTCTATCATTCATAAAAGTTACATCATTTACATAGGGTTCATTTGTATATAATAAAAATTTCATCATAATGAAAAATTTTCTTAGAAAGTATTTTCTATGTTAATTTGTTTAACAGATGCTTTGGATATACAGCTAAATAGGAAGAGTTAAAAATTTCTTCAAATATTCCCTCTAACAATTAAAAATCTCATTCCTAAATACTTGCTTTTCTTTCCACTTGCGCCTGTGCTTGTAGTATCACATGTAACTTGAAGTATGCAGAGATCAATCTTTTTATAGTTCAAAATATATTCCTATACTTCAATAAATTTGCCCATTGCATAGCTAACATGTAAACTGATAGAGGACCTATCAATTTTACCCTAGTGATCTAAAATGGTTTCAGAAATCTTTCATGACAATTTATTCTGAGGTTTACTTTTGTGGCAATTTGGGTTTTGTTGTTGCTGTATTTTTAATACATGTGTCAATTGATTACAATAAATTAAAATAAGTCATGGAAACCTAAAAACCAAGTATGTCATTTTAACCTAAACTACCATAAAGTAACTTCATTGTAGTGTTTGGGGTTTTTCCTAAGTAGAACAAGCTGAAAATGTACTGTGCTGCCTATTAAGGCAGTGTTCAAAATTATGTTCAAGAGTGTGTGTTTAACATAAAGTTAACTATGTTTGCATCAAATAAAATGTTTATTAATGAAAGCTATCATACAAGTAACAGCGAAGAGAAGCCATCATACAGAGATGTACACTAGAGGTGACAGGTGTAAGAGTGCATGCAGTTTTCTGTTTAAAAAAGAAATAATAAACAATAATACTAAAATTACTGGGTTTTGATCCTTATACTCTTAAATGAGTCATAGTTCTTTGAATTTACAATTGAAAAATGCTATTAACAGAGAGGACTAGAACACATTAGCAAGCATGTGGGATGGGTGTTTTTGGACTTTATTTTACAACTATTTGTGCTTGACAAGTATGTGGAATTTTTCTCAATAAGCTTCTTCAGATATGGGTGTGCATTTCACCGCCAGGTTGCTCTGATTTATACATGATTTATTTGTCTTAAACCACATAATTTTAGCCTTCTTTTGTGTTAGACACCATAAAGAACAAAAGTTGTCTTTTTGTGAACATTCAGTAAATGACATTTAAGTCTCTCTCTCTCTCTCTCTCTCTCTCTCTCTCTCTCTGTCTGTCTCTCTCTCTCTCGTTTGTTTTGGTTTTGTATTTTTGTTTTTGGCTCAATAGATTTTTTTTAATGTATGATTATCATAACCTAATATTCTCTTTGTCTTCACTGCAGTGGATTTCCGATCAAACTTTTCCCCTTCTTTTAATACTTTAGGGAATTTTCAAACGTCGGGATGTTTGGCTGTAATGCCCCAAGATTTGTTCTCCCTGAAAAAAATCATAGTGACAATTTATTAACTACAGAGCAACTTGGCTTTTAGGGGTCTGCAATTTCTATTTAGATTTACAAATATCCACCTGTGCTCAATAGACCTAACATTAAATCTTAATCATATTTAAGATGTCCTTTCATGCAATTACTTTATCTGCTAATTATCTTTTCTTTTTAATTCTAAGAATTGAGCTTAGTCAAATCAGTGGGGCATTACTTTAATTCTAAGTAAATATATTTTAAAGGTCATTCTAGGTTTAACTACATTGTCGATGCAATGGTGTGTACATTTGATATGAATCAGAAGTTTGGAAATCTAAAATCTATTTGTATGTCTATTTTAAATTGTCTTTATTGTCATTTAATATCTTTTACATAGAGATATCGGATATACACTAGTACAGTTAAACCTGAAATGAAACTGATGGAAAATAAAACTCCTTAGATTCAAAATGGTTTATTCACACAAATTTAATAGGATATATCACAATTGTTTGGTCCATAAATATTTAGGGGAAATAGTTTCTATACAATGCATTTATCAATAAACAAAGAAACATGGAAAATTTTGCTAGACCACTTACTGTACTATAAACACGAAGCTCAATATATAAGATTATTGAATTTCTCAACTATTTTTGAAAGAGTGCACAACTGCTTTCTATGACATGTTTGTCCCCTCTAACAGGATACACCATAAAAAGAGTTTCAGAAATAAGAGGTAAAACAGTACAAAACTAGTGAGGTGTCAAAAGGGCTTAAAACAGTTAATTTAACAAACAACACATATATCCTGATTTTTCACAAACTTACTTCCAAGTTATATCATAAGGCACATAGGAGAACTGAGTTATAATTAGTCTACTTAATAAAGTAGATCTATAGTACCATATATTGTTCTGTCAAAGAACAAAATTTATAAGTATCAATATTTTACCTGTAAAAGTGTATTAATAAGATCTCAGCCTTACCAAGGTTGTTTGGTCTGGTTAGTGGTAAATGCCCAAAATGTAATAGAAATATGAAAAGTCAAGATTTAAGCTCCATATAAGATGATAACCACACTTGCTAAATATATAATGGCAATCACACCTTTCTTCTGTTACAGTGTTAACTTCTCTTCCATCATCTTTTTTTTAAAAAATAAGCTACTTTCTGTGCTAATTTTCTAAAGACCCTGAGCAAAAGTTACAATAATGCACTTTAATGTGGGCAGTGAACTGTCAATATTTAACCACACATTTATACAGCCAGAAGGACACCTTTAAAATCTATTAAATAGCCACTCTGACCACCAAAGGAGATTTAAGGGGTCCACAAAGTGGAGAATATGTGCAAAGTTATTCTTAACAATCCACTAAAGCAAGACATCTATCTTGACTTCTTTTTTTATTATTATTGTTTTAGGAAATCCACAATCTAATTGATATTTAACTACAACAGAAGCATATAGATGAACATTCACCACTGCCCAGACCAGTAAGATTTTTAGCTTAAATTAAGAGGGGGAAAAATGCTACTGTAAACGAGGAAATATATTCAGATTAGCATCCACAAGGCTTCTGAGTTTATCTAGTAACTTCAAACCTCAAGTACCAGATTTTTTTTTCTTTAATACATTTATCATCCTGTGACAAAGTAAGACAAAGCAAAAACCAAACCAAAGAGTTGTCATTCTTGGTATTATTCTACTAAGTTGTTTGTTTGTTTGTTTTTTAAAATGCTATTCAATTAGAATGCCAGGTACAATTTTATGGTACATCAGAAACCAATCAATAGAGTTATTTCGGAAATTAAACCAAGCTCTTTAACTTCTTAAAAAAATGTATTTTACTTATTTCCATTTTCTTGGGATCGTACAAATTTAGAGAGAACGGTTTCACAATGGTTATGCTTGGCTTTCAGGATTTAAGCATATATAATTTCAAATTATATGTGGAATTTTCACGGATAATGGGAAGTTTTTAAAATCATTTTTCAAATTGGAAAAGCAATTAAATATTTTGTTGAGCTTCACATTCCTAACACTAGGAAAAGTCACATTCCTGGAATAGATTTCTCACGCAATTTATCATTATTGGTTAAAATTGCTTTATTACCACTTTTGTGTAATCATTCTCCTCATTTGAATAAACAATTCATATAAGAGTTGGGAATTAGCCAAAGCATTTCGCCTTTCAATTCTTTTAAAATGTGAGGCTTTCAAAATCCCATAAACATGCATACAATTGCAAGGTTTAAAATAGATACGTCTAATTATGATTCTTTAGTAACCTAATAATTTAACTGGGAAGATGATGATTGGCCCATTATAATACAATTTTTTTCCCACTGAGATTCTGGAAATAAGTAACAATACAATTTTAAGAGGCACTTATTTGAATACTTTTTAAAACTCCCCTTACCGACTGAAAGAACTAATTAATTGAAGAAGAAAAAAATCCAAATACAATTCGCAGGCAAAATATATTCACTGAAAGGAGACAATACTGTAAACTCATTTGCCAAGTGGCTGCAGATGCTACACACCAAGCTGTTTTGGTTTTTTGTTGTTGTTTTCATTTCCCAAATATCTCATGGGTTTAAAAAAAGTCTTGTAAATAATAAAATAATAATAATTAGAATAATAATAAAACGAAGAGGAAGAATTAAGAGGGGAAAAATCCAATGTTAGAAAAGGTTTGTTAAGGTAGTTTGTGAGGGGCTTCCGGATTCGTGGCTGTCCATGTTAGAGGTCACGGATGTCACTACAGTGATAGTGGGATTGGTCAGGTCTGTTAAAGTGGTCGCAGTGCCGGGTGGAGTGAGAGCGCCGCCGTCTGCTGAGGGCGGGGCCGGAAGCGACGTGCCATCAGCTTTATCAACACCCCCATTCTCCTGCCGCAAAAGGTTCCTTCTGAATTTGGCTCGTGCGTTTTGGAACCAAACCTGCAAACCAATCCCAATTGATTTCTTTACCGATGTTTGTTCTGATATTTCTCTCTCTTTCTCTCTTCCTCTTTTCCTTTTCTCTCTTTTTAGTGTTGGTTTCTCCATTTAACTATAAGGTTTTCTTTTCTTTTTCCCCTTGAGAAAAAGGGGCCTTCTATTTTGCTTTTTACTGAATTCTCTCTCTCTCTCTCTCTCTCTCTCTCTCTCTCTCTCTCTCTCTCTCTCTCTCCCTCTCTCCCACTTTCCCTCTCTCTCCTCTCTTTTGCATATATTCCGTCTCCCAGGATTAACAAGTGCCACTTTGGACAACTGGTGCCAGCGTAGAGATGCCCCAGAAAGGAAGGCACAAAGATAAAGGGGTGATTAAAAGAAGACATCCACACAAAAAGGGGGAGCAAAATTCCATCCCCTTTTAATTCTTTTTTTTTCCACAACCCTACTCCCCTAATTGTTGTTCTTTTGAGAATGGGGAAAACAGAGTCATGGAAAGTCTCTCAGAGAAACACTCATGAAGTGAACATCACTGAGACAGACTTTTGGGGCTCATGAGTTTGACGTATAGTAATTATTCTTTGAGTGAGACAAATTCTTCTGGGGCCACAGATCACTGGTAGTCCCCTAAACTGACCAGTTCACTGAATTAAAATGCTTATTTGCTCCTGAAAAAGGGAGAGGATTACAGGTGACTGGCAGCATCCTCCTTCCATTTCATGGTCTGCGTCTGGTTACAGAGTCACCAGGGTGCATGGTGCATGTGGGGAAGCAATCGGGCAGCAGGGCTCACTCCTGGGAGGCCCCTTTTAAACGGCCTGTGTTAGGACCCACTTTTTCTTGCAAAAGAAAAACTACATGCTTGCTCCAATGGGTTGCTGACACACTAACCATACATCTAGCTTTTCAGGTTAGAAAAAATAGGGGTGCCCATCTGAATTTGGAATATGTGAGTGAGACTGTCCAGAATTGTGCTGAAGACAGCAAGTCTCTGCATTGAACCTAATGCCAATGAAAATTTCTAGAGCCTCCGCTTGTACAACTAACATCACCAATATTTTACAGAGCCGTGATGCAAACTGTATGCTGCCTGCGGTGGATCTCTCTCCCCAGCTGTTGAAAAAATGCGCTGCATTTCTAAAGTCCCTGGGTCTCTCTCTGGCAATTCCCCCACTCTATCTCGGTGCATCCTCCAGGGAGATAACTAGGAGACACTAATGAGAAGCAGGATGGGAAGCATTTACGTCACTCCACACAGGGAAGAGAACCTATTTTCACTGGCAAGGGGGAGGGAGATGTAGGCACAGCCTACGATGGAGGAGTCTTACCTGCAATACTCTTTTGGTCAGGCCTGTCTTCTGGGCAAGCTGCTTGAGATCCTTGGCATCTGGGTTGTGGTTGATGGCAAAGTAGGATTTCATGGTCCGGAGCTGGTGGTGCTTGAAGGAGGTCCTCATGCGCTTAGTTTTCTGAGAGGGTGGGTAAGGCTGCTGATCCCGGTCCAAGTGATCTGCCTCGTTCTCATTACAACCTGTTGTGACAGTGCACACACAATCCCTTCGTTAGCTGAAATGGTGGCAGGCACAGGATGATGCTAGCATCTGAACGCAGCAGTGTAAATGGCTATCTGTTCAATTATGAGCACTGCTCAAGGAAAAGGTTAGTTGCCAAAGCCTGTCAAACTACCCTAATTCTGTGGACACCACCATAGCTTATATAATAGAAAAATAATGGAGACCTAGTTAGATTGAGCCACCCCGCGCCACAGACCAGGGATGTCCAGCAGCCTTACTCTTCTTAGGCAGTGATCTCCATCATCTTGATCATGCTGGGTGGAACTGGATACTTGGTCAGTTAACCTCCCTCTCGCCCCCACCTAAACTTATTCTCCTGCTTGTTCCATGATGAAGATTTCTTCCCTGACATTTCAAATATCGATGGAGGTTTTTTCTCATCCATTATTTGTCTTTTTACATATTATTATTACTTTATCCTTATCACTCTCTGTTGTTTTTTTTAATTGTTTCTGTTGGTTTTCCAGTTCGAGAAGCATAGAAGGGGTGGATGCATGGGGATAATAACTGATGCAAGGATTTATAGGGGGGAGAAGGGAAGGGAGAGGGGATATGAGGCATAAACAATGAATAGGAGAAGGGGGTCAGGGCACTAGAAGTGATTGTGATTACACAACTTGTTTTAAAATTGATTCAACCATGGTGGCGGGAGGGAGCGGGAGAAAGAAAATGGTCTAAAATTGATTGTGGTAATGATTGTACAATTCTTGATATAGTGAACTATTGAATTATTTTATATGTGAAATAGGCGCCAATAAAACTATTTTTTAAAAGAATAATAATGCATATGTCATCCTATTTGCTCAGTGGTTGCTAGAAAGCCCTGAGAAGATCAAGAAACCTGTAAGTAATAGGAGAGGAGCCCTGGAACCGGGGGCTCAGCGCAGGGCTGCTCTGAATGGTTCTCAACCTATGGGTCGTGACCCCTCTAAGGGGGGAGTGACCCTTTCATAGGAGTCGCCCAATTCGTAACAGTAGGAAAATGACAACTATGAAGCAGCAACGAAAATAATTTTATGGTTGGGGGTCCCCACCCCATGGGGAACTGTATGAAAGGTCACGGCATTAGCAAGGTTGAGAATCACTGAGCTAACTGGAGGCCAGGTGATTTGAACCCACCAGTCACTGGGGGGGAGGAATGACCTGGGGGTCTGCTCCTGTAAAGATCACAGGGAGATCCACGGTCATCCCTGGAGTGAGATTGGACCCCACAGTACACAGCGAGTGGTGAGAAGGTTCCAGGTGGCGTGAACAGTTCAGCACTGGACTCCTTGCAAAGAGGCGCACTGGGGCCAGCCCTCTCCTGAGGTCGTGGAGAAGTCTGGTGATGTGCGCACGAAGTGTCACTGTCGCGACGACCCCAAGAAGCGCACTTCTACTGTGACGCGCCTAGGCTTGTCCTGAGTTCGCATCGGCTCCATTGGCTATGACAAACACTAACGTGGGCATGAAGCCATACAGGGGTGAAAAGAAACCACCTCTCTACAAAATTCACTTCATGCCAGTCTTCTTTTGCTCCACTGTGCCCTCGGAAACACACACAAACACACACACACACACACACACACACGCGCGCACGCGCGCGCGCGGTTGGAAGGGATCCCTCCTCCTGTCTCTTTGTGAAATGAGGCAGAAGACCTGAAGGCATTCCTTTTTGTCATGAGAGATAGTGGCAAACAAGCCTCTCTGGTCTCTCGAATCTGGAAGTTTCTGCAAGTCTACCAATTAATGACAAATTGCATTAGTTCTAAGTTGCAGTCTTTTTTTTTTTTTTTTGCATTTTCTAAATTACTAGAGCATTTCCAAGGAGAACAACATTGTAAAACAAGCTTGAAAGGAGATCGAGGGGATATTCCATCTGCCCACCACTCCCATGCATATTTAGAAAAATAAAAGTTTGCAGTATACAACATTTCTTATTTCTAGTGAACTTAAAGATTTCTTATGTAAGCTAGGCATATACTTTCCTAGAGCTTTTTGTCCTACTATTTAATATAGGGACTGTACCAGAAAGAAAACATCTTTCCCAAGGAGTTATTTTTATAAATATTCCTGAAAGAAAAATCAGCCCGGACTTCTCTCCCCTCAGTTCATGCCTGAAGCGCTCCCCTAGCCACTGAGGGCGGTTGTTCCTGGGCTCAGATGCTGGCCCCTTTGGCTCTGGGTCTGTGTGCTTGGGACGCAGTCCTGCCCCTGGCGGCAGGCTGGGGGCGGGCCCTGGCCAAGAGGTGGCATTGCGCTCCACTGAAACCAGTCTGAACGTCATTATTCCCTGGAGGTAAAGCTGCACGTTTGAAAGGTCATTTCCAACAAACTACTGGTTCTGCCTAGGAAATAAGATTTGTAAAATGAGAATATTTTGCCAAATATTTACTGGTTCAGTCAACTGCACAACTTGAAGGGCATGGGAACTTACTTTTCTTTTAAATCCTGATTTCAGATGTTTACCTGAGATTTACTTAGATTTGCTCAGCCTGCATTTTATTTATTTATTTAGCTGCACCTTAATGGAAAACCTAAAATCACCCTGATCACCCTGAATGGGGGAGGGAGGAGGTAAGAACCCTGAATCTTGAAGTAAAGTATGGTTCTACTCAATATTAACTCTTAGAGTTTGCTTACTAAAATGGTATCTGCTTGTTTTACTCTGTTTAGAATTACCTTTTTTTAAATGTCTGCAGTAAGGTAGAAGAGAGAAACATAAGTTTTGCAGTCATCAACCCATGTAACGAGAAGTTTCCCTAATACAGCACAGGGAGGCATGGATTAAAATCTCCTTGGTTCATGCTCATATCGCCACAGGAGACATCAGAATGAGTGGAAGCATATGCATGGCTAAAAGGCAGGTGAGTTCTTTGGAGGAAAGGACTGCATTATAGTCACTTCTGGATCCTCTGAACCTAGCAAAACCAAGAAGCTCTCACCAGTTGAGATTTTTGAAACTTTGTTGATCAATAAAATGATGAGAGAGTATGATTCCAAAATCAAATCCACATGAAATACACTCCAAGTCAGATGAATGCATTTGAAGTTTGGGTACAGACTTATACACTCCATCAACAAGGGAAGCCTAAGCCCAGAGATGACAGGAAGAAAATATTTTACATTTTACCTTATTTTTTACCTTACATTTTATCTAAGGAAGCTGTGTCAGGTTCAGCTATTCTACACAATTGCACTTTCCTATCCTCAGATGGATGAAATAACATCTTAGGACCCACTATAAAAATATAGTTATCTCCAGGAAACCGGGCCATGCTTCACAGCTGGATTATAAATGCGCTCACAACAAAATGGTCCAAGTGGCACACCTCAGTCCCTGGAGACTCCTTCGCATAAGATTCCTTTCCTATCCTATGCCAGTACTAGGTAACCTTTCCTGAAGAGCACATCAAATTGAATCTTACACTTGGGATAGAAGAGTTAAGGTGTGGTGCTTAAATAATGCCCTGATCCACTCCTAACCCCCAGGTAAAATTTCTGAGAAATAAGCATCATTTCTAACCTAACTATATAATAATACATTTTAAAATTCATGCTTACAAACGATAATTACATAAATGTTTCATAAAATTGCTTCCCTGGATATGTTTTCTATCTCCATTATTGTTGACTAGGAACTCTGCCGAGTATATTAGTGCATGAAACAAAATCACGGGGCTTGTTTATACATAAAATGCAATCCAGTCTGTATGAAGGTGAAGCTATCTCCTTATTAAACAGACGGCATGACATACCATTTTCCTATAACTATGTTATAGCTTATATTATGCAACTTAATAGAGCAATCACTTCTTTCTTCACGGTTATTAGTACATTGTCCTAAATTACTTATGTTTAACTACCAGAACATTCTGTATCCTTGCAGGTGAGTTTAGATCCCTGAAATCTACTTGTGTAACCAAAGGTTCGCGGCCACCCCCCACTTCCCCCACCGAATTATGAGATGAAATGCTAACTCTCTTAAAATGGCCTTAAGCATCCATCTATATGTATACATCCAGCCTTATAAAGCGAATGAGAAGGCCGATGTTCTCTATTTTCCAATCATTTTGAACTACTCTCCCATCTAACATGATTTTCTGCTCTGAAAGTGTGTGACCTTCTGGGAGCTAATGGATCCCTGAGCGACCGCTAGGGGTCAGTGCCAGGCTAGCTGTCTAACAGCTGCAAAGCTCTTTTAAAGTTTGGATGGTTGGTAGGAATCCAAGGGAGGAAGAGTTAGAGAAGAGGTAAAACACTAACTGCCAGATAAACGCTGGATTTCCCGGACAAAGACTGCCTATTTTAGGACTACATTTTCTCCTCACTTTTGGAGGCTTTTCTTTCAATTTGAGATTCTAGGTTAGTTTTCCTTGTCTCTTAAAGTGTCTGTCTGATTAATGGCACAAAGAGGTTTAAACCACGTTAAGAATGTCCATGGTAAGGCGTTGAATCATCTTTGCTAAGTTTCCCCTCTTCTCTGACAATCTTGAAATCAGAAACATATTTTATGTACATGTTTCAGAAAATGCATTAATGCATAAATGATCTTTTCTTCCCTAGTATCAAAGTTACCCTTCCTGAAACTAGCTTACATGTAAGCAGAAATGGCAATCTGTGACCCAAGGAAGTCTAAAATAGTAAGCTAGAACTGTGGGGTCCAGTTTGTTTTTTGAAGTTTTAACATGCTTTTAATTCACTGACAGGCTGCTTTTGCTAGGCTTGTAAGAAACTGACAGTTGGTTTGTAAGTACTTTTAAAAATGCTAAGTTGATTTCTGGGAGGCATCTTTAAACTGATTGCTGCAGCTTGTTTTCATCTGACTTGAAAGAAATGTCTCCTATTCACTAGTTTCTCCAGAGAGCATACAGAAAGGATGGTGTTGGTGTCAATTCGGAGGCATCCCCCTCTGCAGGGATGTGATGTACACACTCACTCCAGGTCAGAGGGAACCTCAACAAATGCATGCTCTGTGAATTAGACAATGTCCACTTGCTAATGTTACCTGGCTATGGTACTTATTGCAAACTAAGGAAGGAAGTAGCTTGGGGAAAGATTGCTATCCTTAAAAAAATTTTTGAGTGCATAATCTCTAGTTCTCCTCAGAGAAGTAGAAGAAGCTGGATTTTCTTTCTAATATAAAATATGATCTGAGGAGAAATCAAATTTAGCTAATTCGATGAAATGAGCAAGGAAAAAAAGCCAGGCTTGCCCTTTTTTGGTTAAAAATTTCCACACAGAGAGTGGGGTGGGGGGAGCTGACACCAAAGGCTCAAGCAGAAAGAAAATGTCTTGGAAATGATGATGGCAACATATGTACAAATGTGCTCAATATAATTGAATATGGATTGTTATAAGAGCTGTAAGAGACCGCAATAAAATGATTTTTTTTTTAAATTAATCTCCACCCATTCTGGGCACTCGATCTCTCCAAAGAACTCACTGGTCCTGTGTGTCTCCTTGGCTCATTGATTCTCATGGTCTCGCCCTCTTTCTCTCTCCTCCTTGTTCTCTCTCACCTTTTCTCCCAATTCTGTGGCCCCTCCAAAAAAAGAAACACCTAGAGCCCTAGAGAGTGACTCAAGATTCTGATGTCATCTTCTATTAATAGAGAACAATTGCTGCCCTGCCTGCCCTGTCGAGAAGACCATGCATCAAAGGAGATGAAATACATGTGCTGGGCCAAGTGGCCCCAAACCAAAGCACCCTGAGCGAGCTCAACAGGGAAGAGAGCAAGGGCACAGCCCACAGCTGGAGGTTAGCAAAACCCAGGGTTGGGTCCGATGCCCTGATGCAAACTGATCTGGTGGACTTCTATATCTATCAGTTCTCTCAGCATCTAGGGCCCTCTAGAGAGGGCTTGTGAGGGGGGTCAGGGCATCAGGAGAGAGGAGTGTGCTACTTTCTGGGCTGCCTTCCTGCTGCTACAACTGCCCACCGGGGGGTCTGCTCTTCAGCTAGATCTGGAGGGAGCAGAGGACAGGGTAGGCGAGCAGCCCCTGCCCCTGCTCCTGCTTGGCAACCTCTGAAAACTCCAGCTCAGAATTGGACAGTCAGTGCTGACTTGTTCACATTATGTGACTTCGAGAAAGTCATTCCTCTGGTTGGGCACCTTTACTGTTGGTAGACCAACCAGATGGCAGGTACTGAGAAGTGCCACTGGTAACTGAAAGAGAAAACCAGGTAAGACTCATGCTCCGAGGTACACTTGCTCTTGGCACATGAGGTCCCCAAAGTCCCTTCCTGGAACACTCCAATGGTCTGTCCTTATCTCAGACTCCTACTTGCTAGGGTTTCCAGCCTGAGCAGCCAGGCCAGCCCTCTCTCCAAAAGTTAACCAGAGTGTTCAAGACCCTCCTCCCTGTGTCCAGGATTCAAAGAAAAACCTGGATCCTTCCTGCTCCGAGATAGGTTAAATTAGTAGTGTTCATTCTCATTCTTACTTCTGCCAGCCTTTAAAACAAACAAACAAGGACCAGCGTAGCAAGTAGGGGGTTAGATTTCCTGCCATTCATACTTGAGTGGGAGAGATTGATGCCATGATGAGTGCAGCCCCAATGCAATCAAGAAACTGTGCTCTCCAGCTAGGTGCCTGTACTTTCTTTTTAATGAAGAGCAATAGCTGGCGGAAGCCTGAAGAGCAATGTGAACCACACCAAGAAGCCTGCCCAGTGAGCCTGACCTGGTGACTCCCCCAGTCTGCCTGGGGCTGTGCAGGGTCTGCCACAAGAAGCAGCCAGCTAGATGAGGGCCCTAACCTCTGGTAAGCACAGCCCTGCCCTTCTTAGCTGTGGAGAAGGATTTCCAAACCTAAAACTTGTCACCAATATCCGAGCACTCGTTTTTTCCACTCCCTTGCCAACTGTGTTTCTGATTAACTCTGGGCTGGTCACCACAGCCTCTTCACTGGAAGCAAGCTGGGACTCTTAAGACTTTTCTCTCTCTCTCTCTCTCTCTCTCTCTCTCTCTCTCTCTCTCTCTCTCTCTCTCTCCTAGTATTTAGGAAAACCTCCACCAGGAGCTATAATTTGGCTTCCACAAAGGAATTGCCCTGGGGCAATTTTGCTCCAACTGGGAGCCAGAAACTAATGGGCTCATTAACTAATGGGCAACCAGGATTTGGCCCAGCCTGTTTGGGGGCAGTCACTGAAACCCCATGGTTATGGATGTGTTCTTTGTCTGTTGTTGTTGTTGTTGTTTGGGGAGTTTGTGCTTGTTGTTTTGTTTTAGGGTTTGCTTTGTTGCCTTTTGTTTTGTTTCAGTCTTTTGCCACAACCCAAATAAAGGTCTTTCTCCCGGTGCCTCCCTTTTGAGTGAAGGGGAGTTGTCCCGAGAGAAAGGGGATGTTGGGCTAAATCCCCTCTTGGACCCAGATCTAGGATGGGGAAATCAGCCCGGGTCCTCCTCGGATGCTGGAGCCCCAGGCTGCAGGCTGCATGGAGACTGGAGAATGGGACCTACCTGAATTGTAATTGACGATGTCCACTCCCAGCGCGGGGCTCTTCCGCTTCCTGGGCCGCCCTTTCTGCACGGTGCCTGTGCCGTTGAAGTAAGGCAAGGCCAAGCCTCCGCTCTTGGCCGCCAGCTCCGTGTAGCTCAGCTGCGGAGGATACTCCCCTTGCAAGAGGGTCTCGAAGTGGGCGCGGCAATACACCAGGCTTTCCTTCATGCCAAAATGGTCGCCCGTGGTCAGAGTCTTGTTGCAGGTGGAGCAGGTGAAGCAGCTCAGGTGGTACACAGAGTCGCGGGCACGCATGACCATTTCAGAGGCAGAAATGCCAAGGTGGCAGCGGGCACATCTCTGCACAGAGAACCTTCTGGAAGGAAACAGCCAAGTCAGGGCACTGGTTAAGGCGCATCACCAGGGCCCCGGAGTTTGGTCAGCAGCAGGAAGCCATTGTGACCTCAACGGAGGACTGGGGAGGATAGGTCCACTTTAACATTAATTTTATTTGATTAGTGACCTGTTCTGGTGAACCGAGATAAAGAACCCTGGCATTAAAATCTGCAGACGAGAGTAACTGGGTTTCCGTTTCCTTTTCAGTAAAGTGGAGATTTAAATATCAAACACAACCCCAAAAGCAAACAAACAAAATTGCGCTCTGCTGTTTAAAGAATGGTTATTAATCGCCTCATCAATTACTAACCATCCTATGAATGAAGGACCATATTATGACTATTCGTTCCTGGATGCGTGCCTGGAAGGATTCAGACCGACTGCCCCGCAAAGGACAATTTTCTTGAAACATTTTTTTTTAACCCAGCTGACAGGCGAAGCTTGTCATCCGCACATGGCTCTGTTCTTCCCAACCCAGACCACCCGCCGCTGGGTTCTCTCTGGGGTCGGGGGACAGTTCTAGCTTTCTGTAACGGAGTTCAGTGCTGAGTGGCAAGAGGAGGGACCACGGAGTTGATTCCGGATCTCAGTCACTTACAAGATCTCCCACCACTCGCGGGCTGTTCCCACTAGTTCTGTTGCAAGGCTCCCACCTTGTGTAGTTCGTAGTAAGCGGAGATGAGCCACTCTAGTCTCAGGCAGTAACGACGCTTTTGCCAAGGATTTTCCCACCGAGCTTCGGCGCGCCAGAGCGCGGCATTCCTGGGCACGCTCTAGAACTCGTATCCTCCCTCCCACCCCCACCCAAACTCAGTGCCTGCCTGTCCGGAGGGTCGCAGCTTGAGGCCGGTCTAGAAGCCCCAGTAACTTTCCTAGGCTGATGACTGCACCCCCAAGAGACGGAAAGAGAGGAAAGAAGGAATGAAGGAAAGAAACCCAGGGAAAGGGGACGCTTGGCTGGCTGGGTCAAGTGGCTGTGGTCAGGTGTTGTAGCCGGAGCCTATGGGTATGGGCGAGAGTACCTGTAGTAATCCTCCTTGCAGTAAATGCTGCCGTCCTTGGCGAAGCAGGTGAGCTCGGACTCGAGGGCCAGCTTACATTCACAGCACTTCAGGCACCTCAGGTGCCACTGCTTGTCCACAGCCAGCAGGTAGTACCTGTCCGAGATCTTGCCCCCGCAGCCGGCACACAGGGCGGGCTTCTCGGGGCTCAGCGGGGGCATGCCCTGCAAGGCAACCACAGACGTGGCTGAGGGCGCGCGCACAGCACAGGTTTGGGGTCCCCTAGCCGCGCTAGCGCGCCAGCCACCGCACACAGGCACGCTTTTCCAGAGGGTGGCTCCCTCTCTTTCGGCCGTGGTTGTCTGAACCCACGTTCGTGTCTACCCGGGACGGCTACTTAGTGATCACGCGGCCCTCCTGAACCTCGCTTAATACGCGCTGGGCGTGTAAGGACGCTACTTCTCATGGGGTGCTGGTCTTCGAAATGGTGCAACCTACAACTCGGCGGCGGCTGCGAACAACGCACACAAAAGGAAACAATGGGACTCATTCCTGGAGGGAGGCAAGGGAACGGGGATGAGCAAAGACTGCTTTGGAAAGCGAACCCCCTTTTGATAACTGCAATACATAGAGGCAGCGTCGAAATTCAATGGTCACTCTACCTATGCTCATATTTGCGTGCACTCTCTTTCGATAGGGATGTGTTTGACAGGCCGCGCGGTGGTCGCTACTTTTCAGGGTTATCGGGCTTGTTTTTTTATCCCTCGAAACTGTTGTCCTGGTCGCTCCCGGACAGGGCCCTGCATCCCCGCTTCTTTCAACAGTCCCTCTCACCAACACACCCAGAGAGGGTTGCATCCTAAATGTGTTCTTAGCTAATGCCCCTATGCCAAGTTTCTCTCCCAGATCCCCACCTGCCCGGCCCTGGATGCAAAAACTGCATTCCCCGGGATCCAGCCCAGCTCCCAAATACGAACTTCGGAGTTGCCTTTTGTCTTTACACAGAATAACAGCCAAAGAGAAAAAGGAGTTACAAGGGAGACTCCCCTCAACAGTAGCAGAAACGGGTTGGGCGTCCCCCTGAAGAATGCGGGCAAGAGTCGCCCTTTACTGGGACGAGGTCTGGGTACCAAGTCAGCTCTACAAATGTGGACACGTTCACCCACTGGGCCCCTTGGCGGAATTTGGCCTCCCCGCCAGCCCAACGGACAGAGGCAGGCGCCCGGGTAGTCGGACCCTCGAGTCCCCGGCGGGATGCCAACGGACCTACACTGCTCTGTTTGGCTACAATCATTTCCGAAGATTTTGGTGTTTTCCATCCCTCCGTCTGTCACTGGGAAGAGAAGCACCTAGATTCCTCTCCTTCTTCTTTTTAAGTGGACATCGCTTTTATTACTATGAAGAGTAGGAACGAAGAAAGGCATAGGAAAAGTTCTGGTGCTTGCCTTGGGTCTGCGTTTCCAGGGCTTGTCTGCCGTTTGAGTTCCTCCCACAAATAACCCCCGCCCGATGCGCTCCTGTGCAGCCCGAGAGGCCACGCCGGCCCGGCCCGGCCTCGGCGCGTCTCGGGCTTTCGGGGTGCCGGGCACCAAGACCATGGATATGCGAAGGTGGCTCTGAGGCTTCGGATTCCACCCCGAAATCAGGTCCTCGAGCCTGGAGCCCGGGGCCCCGCGCGCCGCCCTCTCGGGGCCGGCGCCCAGCTCACCCGCCTCGCTCCCCACCCTCGCTGAGAAGGCGCTCGGGGATCAAGGGGGCACCGGGACCCAAGTGTGGGGTCTGCGGGCGAAGATGTCCTTTCGCCCGGGGGCCGCTTCTCCTCCAGCTCAAGAACTGCCAGACCCGACGATAGGGCGCCCTTGACATTTCCCAGAGGGGGCTCTGGCTCAGCCTCGCAGACCTAGCAGGCCTGTCCCCCACCCCCCTCGAGCCTGCAGCTAGCGTCCCCCGCGCCCGCCGCCCTGATCCCCGACCCCAGCCGACCGAGGACCCGGGCCCACCGGCCCCCTCTGCGGGCCACTGCCTTACCGCGTCGCGGCCGTTGAGCTGGGCGCCTTTGGCCAGGCGAGCCTCGGTCTTGGATCTGCGCTCCATCTCTTCCATGATGCCTTGGATGTGGCCTCCGGAGATGCCGTGAAAGAGCATGGCTGGGGGGCGGAAGGGACACGACTTGTCTTCGGCTCGGCACCCTACTATTTCCATACACACGCGCCCGGGGCTGGGCTCTCAGCTCATGCGAGGGACCGGACTGCGGAGGGCGGCGCGGCGGCGGAGCGCGGAGCCGCTCGGGACCGGGCAGCCCAGGGAGAGAGACGCGGAGAGAGGGAAGGCAGAAGAGGCGGAGAGAGTGGCTGCGGAGCTGCCAGACGACAGAAGAGGAGCAAGAAGAAGAAAGAAGCCCGGCGGCTCCCCGAAGGAGCTGTGCAGCGAACAAACAAACACGCGCGGAGGGGGACGCGGGCGAAGGAGGCGACTCGCGCAGCGCGGAGAGCTCGGGTTACTAATGGGAAACAACTGCCGCGGGGGGGAGAGAAAACAAAATCGGGTGCAGAAAGAAAATAGTTTTGAACACAAAGAGAGAAAAAGAAGTGCGGGTTGCTGCGGTCCCTGGCTGCTTGCAAGTTCCCAGTGCCTGTGGGTTGGGTTGGGGACTGCTCCTGCTGGAGCTGGGTCCAATTTGTTAAGAGACTAAAGCCAGCCCATTTTTGATAATTTAGTAGGAGGAGTTCTCTCCCCGGAGCTGCCACGGATTTTTATTCAGACAACAAAGACCTGTCATACTCCTCTCAACCCCCTGGTGATGGGCAAGTGGGGACAAACATTACAAAGAGGGGGGGTGCCGACTGGGGAGGGAGGGGAGAGGGTCTTTACCTCCCCACCCCCACCCTACCCCAAGACACACACACACACACACACACACACACACACACACACACACATCCTTCCACGAGTTCCCAGTGGTCGCATTTTAAAGGAGAAAAGGAGCCCTTATTGTCCCCGCCCTGGAGCTGGAGGCTGAAGAGGATTCCAAAGTCCAGGTTCAGGACCAAATCTGGGCTCGCGGCCCACAGAATGTTAGCTCCAACTTCAGCCTCCCTCTTCCTTGACTTTCTGGTTCTCTTTGACTCTGAATGGCACTTCCCATTTTTTGGCCAAACATTCAAGGGCACCACTGAAACTGAGATAAGCCTGATCCCCCTTGTCCCCTCTTCAACTCACTTAACAATACGGGTATTGCCACTTCATTTCCCCCTCACCTCCTCAGCGTCATAGACCCTAATTTTTAGACACTGGATTCTTTGCCGCCGCCCCCCCCCCACCTCCGAGGAAAGCCCTTTTGGAGATTTGGTTTCTCAAGGTTATTGGGGGTTAGAGGTGGGGACAGGAGGGGGGCTCTATTTCTTCCACAAAACCAGGGTTCAGGGACTGGTCATGGATATGAAGACAGGCATGTGTAACCAAACGGAGACCATGGGAGATTTATTCTCTTACCCCAGTTCAGATTTGAAGGCGATTCTGGGGTCCAGTCTGAAACTTGTCAACTTGGGCAGCAGCTCCAGGAGGTGGGCTCGGGCCACCGCGGGACTGGGTGCTCTAGGCATGGCCTCCCGCCCGCCCCCCTACTGCCCCAGGCTGGGCGCCCAGCACCCTTCACCAGGGGAAACGAGGCTCCAAGCGGTGGAAGAGCGATAGGGGGGAGCTGGCGACCAGAGCAGCGGACCTGCGCATCACAAAAGGTGAAATTGTTCTGTGTCCCGCCCCCCACTTCGTTCCTATTAGCGATGGCCCCTCCCCAAACCATGAAAAAGTGTCCACAATGCTTCAATAGTGTCCATTCATTTAAATGGCCACGGGCCCTTGAGGGGCCCGAACCTGGGAGCGGCCCCGAACCTGGGAGCGGCTGCAGCGATCCACCGGCTTTGGTGCGAGGAAGCAAAACTCCCAGGGCCTTTGCTGCAGCCTGTTCTTTCCCGCCGGCCTAGGCTGGTGACGCTCGCGATGGCTGTCCAGAGTCGCCCGGGGTCCTCCTGGGGGGGCGCGGGCGGCAGCCCCACCCTCCTCCGCCGGGGGAGCCCCTCTAGGTACGGTGGCCAACTCCAGAAGGATGAAGGGAGGGAAAAGGAAGTGGGGAGGGGGAAGGAACGTCGGAAGGAGAAGAGAGAATGGGAAGGAGAGAGAAAAGGACAGTAGAGGGGGGAGAAAGGAAGGAGGGATGGATGGGGGAGGAAGCTATCCTTGGTGTAGCAGCCTGACTTCCTGTCCCCAACCAGCAGCCCAAAAGGGCTCCAGTTGCTTTTCCCTGAAATCCAAGTTTCCAACGCTTCCCACAAGCTCCCCACCCCCAACCCCCGCCCCGCAGGGGCGAAAATAATGTTATTTGCAGACTGTGGGCTATTAGGTCCTCTGGGTGCCAAAAGACAGATCATAAAACACAATTTCACACAAAAAGTGAAACCAATCAAGTGAACTAAGCTGGAGTCACCGCCCCCCCTCCTTAGCAGCCATACTGGACAGCAGGGTTGCTATTTACTGTAACATATGTAATTAGCCCTTCGGGTGGAAATCAATGAGCTTTTCAAATCCACGCACAACAGTATACACACCGAAGGGCCCATGAGGAGGGGCTGAGTCAAGCTGCCCTCTCTGGGACAGCAGGGCAGATAGTCTCCCCAAGTATCAGTGACTGAACTGGCATGGAGCTGAGAGGGGGAGAAAAAGGAGGAGGGGGTCTCTGAGAAAACTCTCCTTTCTCTAAGGCGGAGAAGCTCCAAAGAAAAA
Organism: Nesogale talazaci; assembly: GCA_004026705.1. Lineage (NCBI taxonomy): Eukaryota > Metazoa > Chordata > Mammalia > Afrosoricida > Tenrecidae > Nesogale > Nesogale talazaci. The sequence goes on from PVJH01004539.1 coordinate 35,702, forward strand.
TCACAAATAGAGTATCCTGAATCCTCCCCTTTCTGAGTTGGATCCTCTTTCCCTAAATGGGGTGTTTGAAATGGGGCTTGGTTGTTGTTTTGATTTGGGTGGCAAAAACATTTGCAAAACATCCAGGAGCACACCCTCCTTGTAAGAGATGAAAACTTCAGGGACTATTCATGTAAAAAAAAAAATCAACTAAGGAGTCCAGGACCAAGCCAGAATTTTGTGAGTTGTCTCCAGGGCAGTCAAGCACCCAAGCAACATAAACCCCTGAATGATTGATAGATTCATTCATCTTTTGAGCATATATCTGTTCATCATCTATCAGGTACTGCTCTTGCTGCAATCAGCAGCTGGTTGGATCCCAGCTACGCCTGCTTTTGCCTATAAAACTCAGGTTATAAGTTTCTGCATCAGTGGGATCTGCTTTTTCCCATAAAGAAGCAACTGCCAAGATTCTTCATTCTCAGTGACTGCAGGAAGTGTGGAAAGCTGAAAGAGGAGAGGGCTGCTGGAGCTTGGGAGGTTCTAGTGAGTCCAGAAATTGTTCACCATTCCTTTAGCCCTGCATCCTCTCACAGTCCCTAAAGATGAAGGAGGGAGAAGTTGTTCTGCAACGTGGGTGTGTGTTCTGGGGTGTCCTAAGCCAGCCTCAGAATCCCTTACTCTCAAAAGACAATAAGCACTATCCAGTGGAGAGCAACTTTGTAGCTGTGTTCTTTCCCTTTTCCTTGGTTGGGGCTGGGGCCAGTGGTCTGTGGATAGGAAGCGTTCCCTGGTTCCCGGCTCAGAGCTGAATGGGCCAGAGGTAAATGGGCCTCGAGTGCTCTATAAAAGTTGGAGTGCCTGCTCTTTTCGTTCCTGGTGTGGAGCAACTGCTCCCCTTTCATCCTTGGGGCAGGTGCAGGAGGTTCTCCTCCACCTGAGACCTCAGAGGAGAGGGTCAGGGGCAGGTCTATGACCCTGAGCTGCCTGCTCTGGCCATTGGGCACACAAAATCCATCAAGCTAGCCTTACTTTTTGCTTGCCAACTCCTCTCTGGCTATCATCACTTTCATGAATACTTGCCAGTGGACTTTATGGAGTAGAGAGAGTGAGTGCCAGTGTTGTGATCTTGGAGAAGCTAATCCGGCAGGACCCCCACCCCACCCCACCCCACTGCAGAGTCCAGGTCTAGAAAAATCCCAAAAGGGGAGGAAGCCGAGGAGAAGGGGAGTAGGGGATGCATCCCCTTGCCCAGAGGGCACCAAGGTTGAGAAAGGAAACAAACCAGTCAACCTGCATGTGGGTGTGAGAAAGCTCACAGGTGATTTAAGGTCTATTTAGACCCAAATTTTGGTGACAGCCACTCTCCAACCTGACCCCAGCCCCACCACTCCCTCCACTCCATTTCACTGCAAGTTTGCCCTCAAGGGACCTTTTCTCCAGATTTGAGAGGTCCAGGTTGGGGACTAAGGACTGGTTTTAGGCACTGTAACGAGCACCCCAGGGTCGCAAGGAAGTCCACAGCATCTTGCAAACGAAAGTCCAGAACTCCTAGTGGTCCCTCAGGACTCCGGATGCGCCCCAGCGCGAGGTAGGTGTAAGTAAGAGGATGCCCGCCCCCACCAGGTGCTCAGGATTTTCTTTTGAAGGTGGTAACCGGGATTCTCTCTGGACAAACCTTTCCTCCTCCTTCCTAACCCCCCCCCCACCCCCCGCACTGTGCACTCTCTGAATTCCGTCCCTTCTTGGTGGCCTGGGGCTACCTGAACTGGGACCTGGGGTGTCGGCAGAGGGCAGGTGGCCGCCCCCTGCAGCGCACCCGCCCAGTAGCTCAGCGCATTCAGCTCCGGGATCAGGACGCCAGCCTCCTAGGAGCGCGCTGGGCGCCCACGCGCACCCTGTGTCCCGGGTGGTGCCCTGCAAGCCCTGGTGGTTCCCGACCCAGGTCCCAGGAAGGGTCCTCTAGGTTTAGAAGAGTCCACTGCGGGACAGCCCAGCCTTTTGCCTTGGAGACGCCCAACCATCTCGGGACAAACCAGACAGGCCCTGTTAGGCGTCCGTCGAGCTCATGCGCCGACACAACCGCGCGGTGTTTGGATCGAACAAAAGCACCGGAGGGCAGCCGGTCGCCAGGGAAAGCCCACAGGGGAAAAACGGTGACTGGTTCTCCCTCCCCAGAGCGCCCAGAGAAGAGACCCCCAGGCCCAGCCTGCTGAACTGATGGTCCCCCGGGCTCCGGGACCTCTTCCGCGCAGAGGTCCTGCGTTCCTAGACAGATCAAAGAGACTCGGGAGGAAGGCGCCAGGCTGGGACCCGGCGTTTCAGAAATCCGGTCCCGACACGACACTACAGACTGCTGGTTCTCAAGCCGGGAAGGGCACCGTACCTTTTGTAAGATGAACCCCAACATGACGATCCTTTTCCGCAGCAACGCGCGCGCGCGCGCGCGCGCGCACACACACACACACACACACACACACACACACACCCCGTAGATACAGTGGCCTAGAGCTAACGGCCTAGGAAGCTGGCACTCACTCACCTGCCTCCAGGGTGCTGTCGTTCAGCATAGCGGAGCCCCGGGAGCTGGGGGCGCCTGTTCTGGAGTGAAGTCGGGGCGCTGGCGGAGAAAAGCCGCGCGTCAGGCGAGCGGTGCACCCTGCACACCCCACCCCCCGCCCCGGCTCGCCGCGCGGCGACCTCAGGTAGGGACGACACTTGGAGCCAGGCCCTGCCTTCTTCAGCTGGGTGCCCGAGACGCCTTGGGGAGTCCAGCCCTCCCTCCTGGGCGACACTGCACCAAGAAGGGACACTCCCCTCCAGGGACCTTACCTTGAAGTCTAGGCGTTTCCCTGCAAGAACCTGGTCCTCTGAGAGAGGGGCAGGCAGACGGCAGTCAGAGGTGCAGGACAGTTCTGGAGGGTCCCCCAAGGTCCCCCTGCTTATCCAAATAATAGATCAATAAGCGCTGTGTGGAAATCCATCTCTCTCTTCCTTTCTCTTCCCTTCTCTGTCTTTTCGTCCGGATGCACCTCCCACCTGCGGATCCCTCCACCTGTCTTTTATTTTCTTTTTTGGCTTCCAAACGGGCGGGGGGGTGGGGTGGGGGGAATCGTAGAAGGGGAGGGCTGGGGTGCCCAAGGAGCCTGCCTCCGAACGGCTGGGCAAGGAGCGATGGTGTGAATGGGGGAGGCGGGCATAGCTAATCGCCCACAGTCCGAGCACCAGGAGGCTGGAACGCGGGGGCTGCAGTCCTGCGGCGCCCCGGCCCCGGGCGGCCCCTGCCTTCCGGGGGTCGGGCGCTGCTGGGGTCGGCATCAACAGGGAACGGGGCGGGAGCTCCTGCCGCGCGCCTGGCAGAGCCGCCGCGGGCTCCCCCGCCTTCCCTGCCGAGTCCTGCCGTCATTCGCGTTGACCGCACTGGGCACCCGAGGGCGCTCGGTGGGTGGCGGAGGGCCGGCGCGGGAGCGGCGGGGGCAAGGATGGGAAAGAGCCCTCGAGTGGTGGGAGCCTCCAAGCGAGTGACCAGCGTCGGCTAGACTTCGGGTCTCGGGACGAGGCGAGGGCATGATTACCGGGTCTTGGGGACGCCGCCCGGGGGCGCAGGCAGCGGGCGTGGAGCAGGCAGAGGGAGAACTGTAGAGTTTGTGAGGTGGACACCCCCGCCCCCCGCCGCGAGACGGATGATTTGCTCCTCCCCCACCTAGTGCCCCCCTTAGGGTCGGGCGGGGTGGATTGGGGAAACGGGAGGTCTCTGAACCGTGAAAGGAAGAGTGTGAGAACTCAGTGGACGGCTCCCTCCTCCACCCTCACCCCAGGCGTCGTCCCTGAGGCTCACCAAAGCCAGGGGGCCAGAGAGCAAGGCGGCTACGGGCGTCCACCACCTCCAGGAGGCCTCTGGGACTGCGCTGATTAGACTGGGGTAGTTTGGAACTGTGCCAGGGCTGTCACACACATACACACCCCATGCCCCCCAGATTCAGTCAACTCCTGCCACGCAGTTTAGTGGTTTAGTGGCTGGTCAGCAAAGGAGCCAGAAGCCTTTAGCACCCCAAATCCTGGATGGTGGTTCAGACACCCTTGGAGCAGGGCCTTCTATCTAAGGGAACCTTAGGGTTCGCCAGCCAAGTCGTTTCCTTTGAAGTTTTCAGCCCGAGACTTTCCTTCTCCTCCCCATCCTGGCCTCCCAGACTTTTTCAACCTTCCAGGGTCCCCCCCACACACACCTCCTCCACCACTACTTTTCTGTTCTCATCAGGTTTAGCAGTTGAGAAAGGTAGACGGACAAGTGTTTGGGGCCAGCGAATGAGTGAATAAATGGCTATATCCTCTCGCTCAAAACCGCTTAGGTCCTTTCACTGGTCCCTGTCCAAAGTAGGGGTTCTTTAAACCTTTTGAGTCACAAGAGACAGCAGGTATTTGATAAGAGCATGCAACACACACACACACACACACACACACACACACACACACACACACACACACACCATGGGCGCACGTGCCCTGAAGCACACAACGAAAAGCTCACTGTAGAATTTTTTTTAATTATGTGGGAACCTGGGGCGTGGGCCTGCTCTACAGCTCCCACTCCCTAGATCAGCTGTTTTGCACCCACGGTCGCAGGAAAGAGAGGCGTGGATAACAAGGTCAGATGTCACTGAGCCCCACCTCTAATCCATTTGCTTGGGTGAAGGTTACACCAAGTTGAGGGGCGGGTGCTCTGCATAAAACGGTGCAGAAAGCAGGTTCGGTGAGGAGGCAACAACCCAGCCCAAGGAGAGAGGAGCTTGCAAACCCCTGTCAGAAAAAGCAAGCTCCCACAGAGGTTTGGAAGAGGGTGTTGACCACCCTGCTTCCCCCAACACACACACACACACACACACACACACACACACATTTAAATATCCGACCACTGGCTTTCCTGTTCTTTTTTCTTTTTGGAGGGATGGGGAGAGAGAGGAGGACCAGCTCTGAGTTGTTTCCGTATAGTGAAAACCACGGACTAAGTTTTAAATTCTGTACCACGGACAGCTGTCCAACCTGCAAACTCAAGCCATTGCATGAAGGTAAAGAAGACGAAATGGGAGGCGTGACAAGGAGGGGAGCAGGAAGTTCTTTCTGGGCGAGGCAGGGACTGTGGGGAAGGGAGGCCACTCGTCTACGGAGTGTCTAGTAGGGAGCTTTCTTCTCTTCTTCCTGGGCTTTGTCTGCAGATGACTTCCACACTTCCGGTGGTGTGGACCCTGGGTGTGGAAAAGCGGAATCAAATGTCCGGGAAGGGGCGCTGAGGAAGTACAAAGAACTGCACAAGGTCCAGTAGCGCCTCCTCTCCCCAGTTAACAAACTGCGGGGGATGAGGGGGAAGCGTCCTTCCCATCCTGGCTTCATGTAATCTGAGGGGCAGTGCGCCTTCTGCAGAGAGAGAATTGTGCCTTTCTGGCCACCTGCAGGCAGGAGGGAAGATCCAAAGCAGCAGGACCCACCTGTCCTCACGTGACCCCGCAGGTACCCGCCCCACCAACGTGGCCCAGTTCCTGCTGGGTGGTTCCCTGTTAGAAGCTCTTCTTTAATGTATGGCTCCTTGGGACAAGCGTCACTAATTGAAATCTTGAAGGTCGACCAGGACCAGAATTTATTTCAATTCGGAGTTCTCTATTTCTCCCCGGCCACAAGTTTGTGTGTACACACTCAATAAGAAACCTGAATTTGTTCTTTACAATGTGTGAATACAATATAGCTTAAAGCTCTTGCGGCGATGCCCATTTATGTGCCCACATTGTGTTTAATGTGGGAACGCCTGCGTGGCAAACCCTCCCCCACTACACACACACACACACACACACACACACTAGCATCTTTCCAGAACCTCAGTGAGGCTCACTCCAGGTGCTAGAAACAGTGAGAATGAGCCTTGCCCTGCTGCTCTGTTCCTAGCCGTGCCGTTTCCAGCTGGGCTTGAGGACTTGTCAGGAAGAATCACTATCGCCACCACCTACCCCTGCAATTCATCTGGAGTGCTCATTCGTTCCTCTGGTCCTGGGCCAGTTCTTAAAGCAGGAAATATGCTCAGAGGAGGAGTCTTTCTGGAAAAAGGGGTCCCTCAGCCATTTCCAATTACCAAGGGACTCTCAAAGGACCTCAGATCTGTGCATTCTTTCAGAAGGAGCTTCCGTTCCTCTTCCCCTGGTTTCTCCAGGAAGACTGATGTTAAAAGCTATTTTTTCCTCACCCCTTCCTCGTGGGGCTGCTAAATAAAGTACCTTCTAATATGCGCTCAGAAAAAAAAAACCTTAGCGATGATGAAACCTACTGGAAAACGTGCTGCTTGATTCTTACCCTAAAGGTGGAAAGGAAACCAGCTCCCAAGAGTCCTTAAGTCTTTCTGGACCATGCCTCCAGGATCACAATGCGAACTTCACCCTGGACTCAACTCCCCACATCTTCCCAACCAGTCTGTGGAGGCTTCTAGAGCTTCCAGGTCCGGTGGCAGATTACTTAGTCCCTCCCAGTCAGAGCACCAGGAACCTGGAGCACCAAACACGCCATACCTTTGGATACAATATCTGCCATGAAAACACATGGAAGCCACAGTGCTGGGGGGGGGGGCGGGCAGGATGAAGTAGGGGTGGAATTAGAACCTTTCTTGGCTTCCTTTCATTTACTTCAGAATTAAGGAAGACTTTCACTGGGAAAACTTAAATTTTATTTTGTATTAAAGGTGGGTCACAAGACCTTTTTGTTGCTTAAGATCGCTGGAGCCTTAATTTGGGTCCCAGACAGGGCTCAGGCAGAGCACCAGGGAGCTCCGAGGTCTTCAGAATCTTGGGGTGGTTGGGACTAGGGTCAGCTCTCTGGCAGCAGCCTCCTTAGTTCTACAGTTTGGGATGAGCAGGTTTTCCCAGTGGAAGGAGACCCCTGGAGGTTGCCATCCTCTGAAGCAAGTAGAGAAGAACTCAAGGGGTGGAGGTGGGGTGGGGTAAATCATTCCAGAAAGGTTCTGAGCTAGGTTCCAGACTAATACCCAGGGGCATCACTGCAGTTAACTGAGTGGGTGTGACACCAACAGGGCGCAGTAGTTTTGACTGGAAGGTTAGTTCCAAAATCAATGGAGGAGGAAAAGGTTAGGGGGAGAAAGAAAAGTGGTGCAAGTGAGGCATATTTAGCGGCCTGACCCCCACGTCAGAATGATTTACAGTTTTTATTAAGAGAACAGATGGGACATGAGAACACTTCTTGATGCAGGAGGGCACTGCTTGGGCACTCGTGTGCTGCACAATATAGTGTCATCTCAATTGCTGCAGTGCTCAAGATATAAATAAAATGAGGAATGTATTTAAATGCTTTACTTGCCAACAACCTTCCTTGGATTGTTAACACTGATGAGAAAACAGTAGGAGAATTGAAGCAATATGAAAAAGCAAGAGTTATGAATGTGACCTGACTGCTGCTATGTATTTAACGAGACAGTGATTGTTTTCTTCCTTCGACATGTGTGTCTGATAATGAATCAAAAGAAAATAACTATCCCCGTGCCACTCTAGAAACACACAAACACTTGCTGGTTTTTTCTGAGATTTTATTGATGTTCTTTTAATCCATGCATTTAAGATGAAACTGGTGCTCCAGTACTGGCAGTGCTGAGAGCAATCCTGGGTTATGGAATTAAAATTCAAAAGTGCAGATTCCATGATATGGAGGTCAGAGATGAGACTGTTGTCAAACATAAAAATGTGAATTGAATTGCTTCTTTTTAGATGGATCTTTAACATTGATTTGATCATAGGGGCACTGCAGAAGAAAGGAAATAAATTGTTATTGAGTCATTAAACAATCAGTCTGAGAAAGCATAATACTGTTCATTGAGGGGGGTAGGAAGGGGGAGAGCACACTAAAGCACTAATAATGTTATTCAGATTATTTGATCTATAGAGTCCTTCAGACTAAGAGGAGGATAATGGCAACCTCAGGCAAATGTTCCTCATTAGAGTCTAAGACCCACTTCCTAATGCATACTTTCAACTTTAAGAATTTTATTGTCAAAAATCCACCCTTAGGAAATTCCCAAAGTCCTCAGAGTACACAAAGCTCTTGTGTATTTGATTAGAAGCAGCGAATGGCACAGGTAAGTACATGCATAAAATAAAGGCTTTTTTTCTCCAGTAATATCTATAGCTGATAGATTGTGGAGGGCCCTTATTGAACCTTTCTAGGTCAGTTAGAGGAGGCAGCAACTTTTTCCTTGGCCCAAGGAAGGATCCTTTGAAATATGATGAGGAAAAGCCTGTTCATAGACTCCTTTACAAAAGGCATCCATGTATCCAGAAAAGCAAGAATATGATTTGTGATTTAAAATCATCTCAGCAGTCAAAATGTACTTTAATGATATTGTTATCTCTTTATAATTTAAACTCATGTAATTTTAACAATTTACCATACCACCATGCCTTAGGAAAAAATAATTGTAACTCTTCTTGAAATGATGGAACTATTGAATTGTGAGGTATGTAGATTAAGTACCAATAAAACTGTTTCTTTAAAAAGTCATGGTTGGCTTTTGTAGCCTAACTTTTCTGGGTTGCAAACCCCATCTGGGAGTTCTTTTCCCTGGCCTCAATAGAGCCTTTCTGTACTTGTCAAAAACAAAAAATATAATGGTTAAGGACTTTTCCTATTCATTCTTTGCTCAAAATATAGTTAAGGATGGGATGTGTTGGTTCATCTTAGTGAACATAAAGACATGTACATGGCAATAAACATTTTAGGAAATGTACAGCCTTAAGTGTGGCGTGTTTAGTCTCTTTAAGTACGGACAGATTAGAAAGGAATGAGAGAAAGAGTTAAAAAAACATGAAGAAGAGAAACTCCAGAGGGCACCTAGCTTTTCATGATCCACAAAATAAATGCCATGCCATTGGGCCCAAAGCACTTATTGGGAACCTGGTCAACAACTCTTGGGGTTTCTTTCCCTCTTTCTCTGTGCTTGCCTAAAGAAGTCTCAAGAAAAGTTCACTGGTAATAGAGTTCCAATCACACTATTCCCACCAAGGGATGCTCAGGGTGAAACTTCCTTTAAAGGTCCTAAGGTGACCCAGAGGACTTCACTGTCCTTGGTTAAAGCAGCTTGTGAAAAGTGCACTCCAGGTCCATGTGGCTTCTTCATTTGACTTGCTTTTCAAAGAAAAGGCATTTCAGAGTTACAGAAGCACTGCATACTGCCGCTGTAATGCGAGAATTTGCTACTCACGTGTCTGCAGGCAGAGCCACAGCATTCACCCCTCTGCAAGTGGGAGAGTTTCGTGAGAACTGTGTAGCCAGTAGCTGGGTCCACATAGTTTAACTGGCCAGCCTGAGAGGCAGTAAAAGTGAAACAATTCATGAATCTCAGTATTCATCATCTCTTCTCATCGTAAGTTCTACTCCTAAAATGCCATAAATTTTACTTTAAAGTATTCAACGTCTTCCCTGCCACGCTAGTGGCATTTGCAATTACAGACCGAATGCATTCTAACACTAGGCATGATCCAACTTTACATGACATAAGGAGAAAATACACAGTTTGAGAAAAAAAAAAAGAGAAGTTGATGGGAAAACAAGAACTCCTCTATTCCTGATCACTATGCCACTGCTGTTCAGGTATTTTTCATTCGGTTTCTAGGTAACAAGCTTAATAACAGGCGATTTAAAGGGTCTTAAGAGCTTAAGAGGCTGAAAATGAACTTTCACTCAGAAGTTGCAATTGCAATTTCAGTACTTAAAATACATGGATAATGATTTAGACATACAGAAAAGGTGCTAATCAAAACCAACAGTCCTTACAGAAAAAACTATTGCCTCTGCTATTACTGAGCACTTTTTCTTACTCTCTTGATGTATTCTTACTCACTGCATGTTTTACACCCCCTACCCCCTACACTGCTTTCTTTTTTACAACTGTCCTTGGTTCTCTTATTAAGCAAATAAAAAAAAAACAGCAACAACAACATAGTAACACCCATTGCTTTCACAGGTTTGATCAAAAAGCAACTTTTATATCACATCAGTTCAGATACCCAGGAAACAAATTCGACCTGTATCTGGATTTTAAAAATTGTCCCAAATACTTCTTGTGAGGATCTAAGTAGATACATTAACTCCTCTGTTGGAGAGTTGGGTTTTGTGGGTGGTATTACTTAACCATGAGTTTTTGTAGAGTAACTTCCTCCCCAGGCTTTTATATAACAGGTAAAAATGAATATAGCCTTTTCATGTCAACACAAGTGAAATTTGCATTTCCTGATACCCATTTTTGTTATGTGTCAGGAACACCATTGTTAGTGACTGAATATTTTATTCTGGTTGCCCATTGAACCGTTTATGTCTGATGGAGAAAGAGTGGCACAAAAGGATGTAAGTTCCAGTCTAGGTTCACTCTAGGGCATTCCATCAAGGGTAGACTTGGGCAGCAGAAACCCAAAGTATATCCCGAGGCTGGTCTGGGTCCCCCCAAAGTCTTGGGATTGTAGAAGGCAATTACATGAAACAGGGAGCATTTAAACAGTACTTTAGAAGGACCAACTGTTAGAACCTCACTTCTCTATAAAGTCCATATTTTGGCTGCGTAGTGGTTGTGTGCAGGACTGTAGCTCACAGGGTTGACAGCTCAAATCCAGCAGCAGCTCTCCAGGAGCAAGACTGGGCTTCCTACTCCTACCAGAGCAGTGATGCCACACACACACACACAAGTCCATGTTTGGAACCTGGAAGAAAAAGTAAAACACCGGGAGTTCTGTAGCTGCTTTCTTTCCACTTTTTATTGCTTCTAGAACTCTTCTGAGGGCAATTATCTGGCAACCTGGAAACCTAACAGATTGCCCCTGCACTTGCACCTGTTCTGCTTCCCTTGTTGACTTAGCACCTTTGAGCTTGTTGTCTGCCCACTCAAACTTCATTTGTCCTCAGTAAATGAGCCTCTCTCATTATGTAATGTGGCAGCAAAGATATGTAAGAGCGCTGAGTTGGACTGGGGAGCAAGGTGTTCAGCTGTGCGCATCAGCATGTGCAGAAAGGTAAAGAGCTCCATTTGCCTCGAGGTGTGGAAGAAGGGCTCCTGTGAGGACTCTGATTTTGTAGAAAAGGGAAAACATAATTGGGTGTAGGTAGGATCCCCTGGACTGTCATTGAACCCGTGAGGCTGCACTTGTGAAACCCTGGTGGACTCTGTGGAGGGAGACAGTACCTTTCCTTTCGGTGGCTGAGGAAACCTGTCTGTGCATGGCTGGCTGCTGGTGTTTGCGCTAAAAAGATAAAATCCCTTTTAACTAGATCCAGATTCACATGTGAAGGGCATGCTAGCAAAAGCAATTAAAAGCTGCCAGCCATTTCCTGATGAATCTTTTGTCTCTTACGTACTAAAATAGATCAGGCAATGGATTCTCAAGGCCTAGCTTCAATGAAAACAAGTCAAATTTAGCCAACCCCAAGATTTATTTCCCTGTCTTTTGGGCTCAAGGAACACGAGTCCTCAAACACTGGTCTGTCTGTCTGTCCCTCTCTTTAACACACACCCCTTCTTATGTAGGTCAATTTCATATAGTTAACAATTATTAAAGAATTTACCTGTTCTCTATTGATTGCATTATTGCTTTTGTAAAAGCAATACAAAACAGATAAGCTACCTTTAAATTCATGTGATCTAGGATATGGGTCAGCAAATGCTTGAGATCGAGAGCCAATCTTGTCCCTCCTAACAACTTTCAAATCACTCAAGAGCCTTAAATATGTTTTTTTCAAACAAATGAAATCACCGTGATCAGAAACAAAAACCTTCAGATGCTTTCGGTGTTCCTTCGGAACCTCATCATTCATACTGAAAGCGCGGCACAGGGCTCGCGAGCCGCAGTTTACCGACCAGTGGGCTAAGGTATTAGCAACCAGGACTGTAAAAAAGAAGATACCAGGACCGTTCTAAATTTGGACGGCAACAAGCAATTGGCAAATCCCCCAAACACCAGAAAACACAGTCCGACTCTGTCTGCGAAGAGCGCCAACACCTGATCGATTTCCTTGGTAAAGGAGATGCGAGGAGTGAGAGGACAGAGAAAGCAAAATTCAGATAAATGTGAAGATGTTTGCCTTTGCTCTTCTATTTTCATGACGAAATACCCAGATTGCAAACTTTAACTTACTATTCTAATGAACACGCAGCGTATTTCCCCGAGACCTCTCAGCTCCCCTTGCACTTTTCCCCTTGCACCTCAACACACGCACACTGTCAAGAGGGGCCCCGTCTTGCAGCGGCCGGAGTTCACCTCCGAAGCGCATCCAAAAGGAGTCGCACTCGGGGCAAACAGTAACCCCTCCTCGGAACGTGAAACGGCCGGCGGGGGGAAGTGTGACCTTGAGCGAGTCCCAAGACCGGAGGCCGGCGGAGCCGCGTGCCGCAAGCTCGCCCTCGCCCGAGCAGCCTCCGGCACCCCGCCGCCGGACACGCGCAGGCGCCCGACTGCAGCCAGCGGTCGCGCGAGGAGGGGCGAGGAGGGGCGGGGCGGGGCGAGCAGAAGGGGCCTCACCGCGCAGGCGGCCGCGTGCAGCTCGGCGATCCGCCTCTCCGTCGGCGTTAACCCTTCCCTCGCCGGGCTCCTCGCGGCCGGCTCCGGCCTGCTTTGCGAGCGCTGTCCCGAGCTGCGGCCGTCTCCTTGGGAGTCGGAGTGGAGGGTTAAGCGGACGCTCTGGTGGAAGCCGGCTCCGATCCCGAGGGGTGCAGGTGGCCGGGCAGCGGGAGGCTGCTTCCTGAGGGAGGCGCCTGCCCACACTGGGAGCTGCCTGGCCGCCATGGCCGCCGCCCGCATCTTGGAGGCGGAGCGCTGGGCCCTGGGGCCTTGGGGCCCGGCGGGCGGGCGGGCTGCGCGCGTCGGTTCCGGGCTCCGGGAGGCCAGGCCGTGGCCGGCGCGCGGCGGGGGCACTGCGGTGAAGGGCGACCGCCCCCGCCTCCCGCGCGGCTGCAGCGACGCGGAGCACTGGGGAGCCCCTCGGGGGCGCGGGATGCAGAAACGGGGACACCCCGGCCTGCCCTCTGTGCGCCCGCATTCTCGCCCTCTTCCGCTTTTCTTCTGACTTGAAGAGGGGATGTTTTTCCTAGTTTTTGTGCGTGTGATCATCCACCAAAAGGGCTGTCAGCTTGGCAGAAAACGATGAAAATATTCGAGGTTTCAGTAATAACTTGTGACCTATTTGAAAAAGAACTGTAGATACTATGTGCTGGGAACAAAGTTGGAAGCAGACCTCTGGGATCACATATGTATATGTGAGCGTGCCTATATGTACACACACACACACACACACACACACAGCCATTGAACCGATGATGACGCATCGCTCAGAGCCCCTGTGGGTTTCTGAGACTGCTGATGGGAGGAGGAAGCCCAGTCTTTCTCCCACTGAGCTGTGGGTGCTTTCGAACTGTTGACCATGAGGATCGCAGTCTTAACGCCTGACCACTTCACCATAAGGAATATATATATATGTATATGTATATACACATATTAATATATACGTGAGTTTTTAAATGCAGGTAGTTAAACTTGTCTGAAAAATGAAAGTTCTCTGATGACCACAAAAATTGGCGTTGAAGAAAGTTAGCAAAAAGATCAAGACTTGATTTCAGGCGTTAGAATTAAACTCATCTCCTCTGGCTTGGGGAGGAGAAATGTAAAATAGCATTTTCACTAAAGTTCTTCAGTACTTCCCAGGCCAGGCTTGATCCCTGGGCGGAAGATCAGCCATCAATGATCATCAATACCTCCTTCTTGGTAGTTGATTTTCTTAGAGCATATTGGGATATAAACAGATGATTGAAAAACCTACACACCTGTCAAAAAGTATCAGTGCAATAGACTAGAACCCTTTATTACTAAAAGTCACGGGGAAGACCTGGGATGTAAAGCGTTTCTTTGTCGCTTCCTCCACCTGTGCCTAGGCACTTCTGGAGGCAGTGCTTCCATCTTTATTGGAGAAGAGAATTGTAAACTTCTCAATTTACTGTCAAGACCACTGTCAAAACAGTGGTTTGTTTTTTGTATTTTTAAAAATAAATCATATTAGTTTTATCAAGCACTTGTATACATATGTTGCCATTATCATTTCCAAAACATTTTCTTTCTACTTGAGCCCTTGGTATCAGCTCCTCTTGTTTCCCCTCCCTCTCTTATGAACCCTTGATAATTTAGAAATTGTTTTTATTTTTCACACCATCCACTGAACCTTCACTCACATTTCTGTTGTTCTTCCCCCTGGGTGGTGGGAGAATGTATGTTCATTGCCATAGATTCCCCCTTTCTTCCCTTTGTGCCCCACCTCCCCCCTACTTTCATGGTATCGTTACTCTCAATTTTGATCCTGAGGGGTTTGTCTGTCCTGGATTCTGTGTGTCAATCTGTAGCAGTGTACATGCTTTGTCTAGTCAGATTTGTAATATAGAACTGGGGTCATGATAGTGGGGGGTGGTGGTGGAAGCATTAAACAACTAGAGGAATGTTGTGTGTTTTTTCGGTGCTATCCTCCACCCTGGCTGGCTCATCCCTTCCTTTTGTGAAGGGAGGCCCCATTGTCTACAGATGAGGTTTGGGTCTCCATTCCCACTCCCCTCATTCACCAAACGGCGGCTTTGACATCCTTGCGGGCCCTAACACGAGTCGGTTTTTCATACTTTGAGTATGAGAGGAGAAAGAAGAATAATTGGGACTATCAGGACTGTTAGTTGAATGGGGGAAGGTTTCTCAAGGAACTCTTTGTTGGACCATGTGTTAGGCTGTGTTAATTAGAAAAACAAATCGGGCTGAGCCCCGGTGGTGTAGTGGTTGTGGGCGGGACTGCGGTCCCCTTGGGCGGAGGTTCAATTCCAGCAGTGGGGCTGGGCCTCCTACTCCCACCACCGGAGAGCAGTGATTGCCCCCCCCCAAAAAAAAAAAAAAGAAAAAGAAAAACAAATCTATGGGCACTCATGTGTGAGAGAACTTTATATCAACAAGTAACTGTATATTAGGAAAACATCCTAACCCAGTCAGATCAAGTCTGTAAGTCCAATACTAGTCCATAAGTCCCTCTTCAGACTCATGCAATGATGCAGGATGCAGGAAGATCATGTCCAGAGCTCTGCAGGTCTCTGCCGAGTGACTCCATAGGTGACTGCAGAGAGAGGGGGACAGATTCTCATGCCCCTATGAGGAGTTATTCCTACAAGGAGACACCATCAGGCTGTGACCTGATTGACAGGCTAGACTCCTCCATCCTATACTTCAAGTTGACACGAAATTACATAACTCCCACAAACAGCTCTTGTTACCTATGCAGAATTAGCAGGTCCATTGCCCTATGAGAACAAACATTTCTCCGTGCAGATTTTCTGATCTTTTTCTCTCACCAATACAGCTTAGAGTTTTCAGTAAAAGCACCCTGTGATTGTCCTAATCCCTTCAAGAAAATCAAGAGTACTCCTTTGAAATTCCCAAACCCAGGCTCCATAATGTTCTGAGCTGACTTCTCTGCTTTGAATTACCCTTTTTAAAACAACCCATCTAAAACATGTTTAATGTGGAGCAGCATTACTAGAAACTGTTGCAAAGCTTCAAAGATTTGAGAAGATCGTAGCCCAAGTTTTGTTAAAAATTTGATATTATCCCTGACCTCAAAGTGATTTTTCTTCCCATAGCACAAAAAGTACCTAGAGATGTAGTCATTTACTTAATATATGGCCTTGCTAGCCACAATCCTTAATGCAATGTATTCTAAATTCTAGCCTCTCTACATGTGATTAGAATCCCATTTTGAAATAAGTTCTTGGCTGCATTAATGGGCAGAAAAAGGTGGGACTCAGTGTCCACCTCAGTTGAGAGTGTGACCAATATCATCACCCTCCATTTCCTTTGAGGTATGGTCTGCCTAGAGACAAAAGCCACACCTTCACAGCAGGAACACTTCGAAATGTCAGGCCCATCAGAAGGCCGTGTTTGAAGTGGCAGAGACTGAGAGCAGAAGCACCAGAGACTATGGCACCAAGATCATGCTGTTGTTAGGTTTTTTGTTTGTTTGTTAACAGCGTCACCTGGGTTATTTGTACAAAGTACAAGAAGACACCAGCGCCATCCCTCTCACCCTCACACAGAGAACTCTGCTTTGTGGGAGCCGGGCGCCTTTGGGAACTGGAGCCTCGGCATCTTTGGGGACTTTTCCGGAGGCCTTGGCTGGAGCAACAGCCTCGCTTTGTGCCTTGATCTTGGGCTGGCAGAGACGCAGGCCCTTGGCAATTTGTGCCAGAGTCCGCTTTCCAAGCTTGGGGTGGGCGATGGAGGCCAGTCAGCTGAGTCTGGTTGACGCCCATCGGGGTCTTCTTGGCCTTGACCTTGGAGGGCTTCACAAGCTCCTTGATGGCCTCAGCACAGGCAGCTGCGGCCTTGGCGTTGTTGGCCTGCATTTTCCTCAGGACTTCCTTTTGCATCTTGGTGAAGCATATGTTCCTCAGGAACTTGGGGTCCGCCCCCTTAAGAGACTCGTATCGTTGTGATCACTTTTTTTCTTTTTTTGGGCATCACTGCCCTCCGGTGGTGGGAGTAGGAGGCCCAGCCCCACTGCTGGAATCGAACCTCCAACCCAGTGGGCCACAGTCCCGCGCACAACCACTACGCCACCGGGGCTCAGCCCGTGATCACTTTTTTCTGATGCCGTCTCTGTGCCATTTCCGGGATTGGTGGTGTGTGGTGTGGTTCTTGGATTTGGCCAAGTCTGCACTGACGCCTTCTACTCCCGGAGTGCCAGGGACCGGAAGAAAGTGTTTAGTTGTTGTTGTTGTTTTTACCAAAGATAAAATATACTTTTATTTACTTTGTTGACCCAGAAGGGCATGAAAAATATTGCTAGAGTAGATGTCAGGCAAAAAGAAAGGTTCTTTATCAGTCCAGTTACCTTGGAGTTTATTTAAGCCAAGAGAAAAAGGCCATAATGTTTTCATGCAATACATATCCGGTTCATTAAAAAACAATCATGACAAAAAGCAGGAGTTAAGGAATGCTATACTTGTAATCCACACAAGCACCTACATTTTGGGTTGTACATAATTAGGGAGCTATCTCAAACACTTTTCAAAATACTGCAGTAGCCAATACAAAGAGGTGGGCAGATGAATGCAGTTTAGAAAAGAAAAAAGAAAAAACCACCAACAACTAAAAACTACTCAGTTTCTTAAAAATCACTGAGCAAGAAGAACAACATTAAATTTCACATACTGATTTTGCAGACCATGCAAAACCTTGGCTTAAATCCAAGAAAGAAAGTTAAGACTCTCTTTCCCTGTTTTTGGTAAGCAGCTGCATGGTAAGTTTGGATGACTCCCTGCTCACACACCCACACCCCAACACTCTGCCCCCCACCCCCCAGCCCACGAACTTTACCTAGGAGTAGATTTAAAAGAGGGCAGGTCTGGCACTGTGAGACTGATGTCACCAGTGTTGGTATTTCTTGGGACCTCAGAAAGACTTGTCTGCTTGACAGCTGACGCAGCATGGGCAGGTTCTACGGCTGAGCCAGCCCCTGATTCTGTGGGGTCATCTTGTGCATCAGTGCGTGTCACTGTCTCATGCAGGGTGGTCTCCAGCACCATCTCCCCCATCACCATCCTGCACCAAAGTGAATCTTATCTACACACAACACTTCTACAAAATTACAGACATTTTCAGCTCTTTGAGATTTCCTGTGGAAGGCCTCCCTGATGGTTTGTTGTTGTGTATCTTCACTGGAGGACTGAGGGAACTTAGCCCCCGCTTGGCTTCCTGTGTTGGTTGTTGAAGATTAGGATCGTCTTGGTCAAGGCTGGGCCTGGGAACTTCAGAGTGGAGCCTTGAGGGTGTTTCTGTCCCCCAGTGTCCTTGTTTTTTTGGGGTTTTTTTTGGGGGGGGGGCATCACTGCCCTCTGGTATTTGTGGGAGCTGCCCAGCGCAGCCAAGCCCGTGGGCCACAGTCCCGCACTCAACCACTTACACCACCCACCGGGGCTCAGCCCATCCAGTGTCTTTGTTTTTAAGGTACTTTATTAAACCTAATACAAATGTCTACTGAGAATTTATCTGCAGCCATTCCCAGGGTGCAGAGGCATGCTTAAATGCATTTTTTTTTGGAAAAAATCTATGCTTATATGAATCGGAACCCTGGTACCCTCACACTGGTATGTCTGTTGGTGAAGTAAATGGAGTCTCGTTTTGCAAATCTCTTTTATGTTGAAATAGTAAAAAATTTGCCCAAATCTGGAGAGTGCTTCGTGATCTCAGAGTTTAAATCCTGGGAGTCTACAGAAGAGACGGATGGGACCGAATTTTAAATCACCAAAATAAGCAACTATGAAATGACAGGAGAATTCACCACAAATGTGTTTGTTTTAATCTACATGTCAAGAAAATAAGTTGGGAGGTTTGAATTTATTGAAGTATAAATGGGTCATGACATCATTTTAAAAAATGGATATATATTAGAGCAGATTAGAAATATACCAAGCAGAGCTGTATTATTAAGAAGTGTGGGAAAAATAAATAAATAAAAAGAAGAAGTGTGAGTGTGGCTGCAGGAAATTTGCTTGGCTAAGTATAAGGATGTAGCTATAAAGGAGTCAAACAAGAGATCTCTCTGTGTTGATGGCATAATTCTGATCTTATTCTTACTGGCAGTTTATTCATGTGATAAATGTTGTAGAATTATATACGCACATTGTTCCAGTGTCACATTCCTGGGTTTGATACTGTACCAACATTATTCAAAATTGATTGAGAAGCGAAGTGATGGTTACATGGGACCTTTCTCTACCATCTTTACAATATGCAATTTTATAATTACATAAACCTAATTATCCCCAAATTTAATCACTAGTAATTTTTAAAAGCAATAAAAAAGATGGTTTTCAGAACAATGGTAAGATAAGTTACTAAATTAAACAGAACTTTCTTTCCTTACCCTTTTCATTCCTTGGTTGAAAAAACAGTTGGGCACCATCTAGTTTTATTTGTTTCAGGGTAGATGAGGCCACAGGGCCTGTAGGCTATTAGCTCTGTTAACTAATGTCTTCTCTAAGACTTGACTGCTAATTCCTTAGGAAGTCTTTTTTTGGGGGGGTGGTCAGCTGTTAGGTGACTGCTAACAGTTCCTGAACTTTAACCTTTCTCATTCTTAACTTGTTGAAAAGGCAATCTTATTATGAAGCTTCTGAGTCCTAACAGCCATCTCCTAATCTAGTGTGTCCATTCCTGAACCAATCTGTAAGTCAACCAGGGACTAACGCAGAAGCCGCCTACATGTTTACAGGACTGAGAATGTCCTGTAGGAGTAATGAGGGCCAAGTCAGCTCCCTCTCTTTCTTCGGAGCAGCTGGTGTTTTCAAAATAATGACCTTGTATGGTTAGCGGCTCAACCCATAACCACTACACCATTAGGACTTCTTTACCATCAAACAAAACCCAAATCACTGTCAGGGAGTCGACTCTGACTCACAGCGACCCTAGAGGACAGGGCAGAACTGGCCCTGTGGGTCAGCACTTTACAGGAGGAGAAAGACTCATCTTTTCCTGGGGAGATGGCCGCTTAGCCAGTGGCCCACCAAGGCTCCTTAACATAGCACAAAACCAGACTGTTGTCATCAAGTTGATTCTGACTCGTGGCAAGGCTATATAGGATTTCTGAGGCTATTAATCTTTAGGAGCATAGCAGCCTCATTGTCCTTTCATAGAGTGACTGATGGGTTTGAACTTCGAACTTTTGGTTAGTAACCCGATGCCTAGCCTATAGAGTCACATTCAAAAATCTCCATGCTTACTGCCACTGAGTCGGTTCTGATCCATAGCCACCTAAGTTGGCAGAGTAGAACTGCTCCTTTGGGGCTTCTGAAACTATAAATCATAACAGGAGCAGAAAGTCTCAGCTTTCTCTAGAAGAGCAGCTGGTGAGTTTGAACTGCTGACCTTGCAGTTAGTATCTCACGGTGTGACCTAACTGCCAACAGGGCTGCTTTACAGGGCATCAGAGTGAATGTTAAATAATAAATATGTAATAAATAAGGAATCAATGATTCTTTGTTCTCAGACACATCTTACTAACTGCTGGACACAAATGTCATGAAATTTAAAAATTAATTTTGTTTAACGTTGCATATTTGAGACGTTTACATTTGTGATATCAAATAATTGACCTTAAAAGATGAAAAAAGATCATAAGTCTGAAATATTATTGCACTGTATTCATTTAAAGAAGTGGTACATTTTACTGACAAATCAGAGAGATGCATACCTTATAAAATGACCTGATCTGAGCCCCAGACACACCGCCTCTAATTGACCCCAAGTCTTATCTTTAATGAATGTATGGAGGTGTTAGTGGAACAAATTAGTGCTGGAGCCAGAGAGCAACCCATAAATTTCTTGCCCATCTACTGCCTGTTTTACACAGTTCCTTTTGGACACTGATTTATGTATTTGATATTTTTCAAATAGCTGAATGGTGTGTTATGACATGTCAAGCGCCACACAGAGTGCATTTTCACTATCAATTCTTATGATTGAGAGCGAATGTTCCATGCCCCTAAGGCTGCCTATAGGGAATCTTTGCTTCATTTAATCAGACATCCAATAGCACACTTTATTTCACAGAGTTGGTCTTCAAACATTCTTTGGGGAATTATAACCTCTTCTATTTGCAAGAGCAGCGAATCTCTGCTGACTTCACAAGGATACAGCTCTACCAAGACTGCCTGCCTGGAGCACTGCCGCGTGGGCTCTCGTCTTTCCATTTTGTTCTTGCTATCTTGGACAAACGGCAGAGAGCCTGCCTAGTGTGAAAGAATCAAGGCTTCTCGTCTTCTCTGCCACCCTCTCCGGGATGCTTCACAGGACAGTAGTCCGGCTTGAACCCTGACTGGCAACTGAAAATGTCAGGATGAGCAGTGACTGATTGGCTTTGGGCCTCCACTCGACCCCCCCACCCCCACCCCATTCACATTATGATTTTTTACTCTGGGTCTTTGATGCCTGATCTCATCAAGACCGCATGATCACATGGACTGGTGTGCTTCTCCCATGTGGGCTTTGTTGTTTCTCAGCTAGATGGCTGCTTGTTTATCTTCAAGCAGCATTGGACACCCCCTTACAGAAGGGTTGTGGGGAGAAAACAGATTGGTAAGGGTGCACCGATAAAACCTACAGCTTTCCTCTGGTTCTTTAATGTTTACTCCTCCCGCCCCCACTATTAGGACCCTAATTCTACCTTACAAATCTAGCTAGACCAGAGCATGTACCTGGGTACAGATAAGAGGTGGGAATATAGGACAGATAAACGCCTCAGGAACAATATTGAGAGTAGCCATAACAGGAGGGGAAGGGGAATGTTGGGGGAGAAAGGGAGAACCAATTACAATGACCTACCTATGGCCTCCTCCCAGGGGGATAGACAGCAGACAAGGGGATGGGGAGAGACATCAGACAGTGCAAGACATAAAAAAATAATAATTTGTAAATTATCAGGGGCTCATGGGGTGAGTGGAAACATGAAGAACTGATTACCAAGGGCTCAAGTAGAAAGAAAATACTTTGAGGATACTTGAGATATGGACTATAAGAGTTGTACGAGCCCTCAACAAAATGATTTAAAGAAAAATCCAGTGACTGGTTCTGTCTACCTACCACGAGAGTCTTGCTTCTTGTAAAACTTTTTTTTTCTTCAAGTTTTTGTGGGGGACATCACTGCCTCTGGTGGTCATGGGCGCTACCCAGTGCCGCTCCTGAGAGCCGCTGCTGGATTTGAACCGCCAAGCCCGCGGGCCGCAGCCCCGCCCTCAACCACTGACGCCCCTGGGGCTCAGGCCACTTGTTGTCACTCTTGATCCTCTCCTCCTCAAAATGATTCCCTTGACCTCTTGGACTTGTAAGCTTTAGAAAATGTTCTTTGTATCTTGATGGTGATTGTTTCCTGGCTTCTCTAAGGGCTTTCCATGTTGATTTTCTTCAAGGTTTTCCAGCAGACCTCAGCCCGCTGCTTTTCCCACTTGACACCCTTTCCCTGAGTGATTCTTTATCATTATAAAAACATTCTTACAGTTTTATCTAGCACTCACATGCTAGTGACTCTTTGATCTCTGTGGCCCAGTCAAAACTTGTGAAACACACACATGCACACATCCTTTTGCCTGCTGGACATAAACACTTAAAGCCCCTCATACCAAACCTTCCCCCTGTTGATTCTGACTCATACTGACCCTCAGAGTTCATCATGTTCTAAGTGGACATAAGTGTCAGCCCCTTTACAATCTTACTTCCTTGTGTATTTTCTATTCTAAAGACACAGTAGTCCACGCACTCAGACATCTAGCTCACCATTTTGGAACAATCCTGAACTCTACACATCTCCCTATTCAGACATGCTGTGAGTCCCACTGGCCTTCAATGTGCCTCCTCTTCTTTTCCGCTTTAGGAACCCTGGTGGCTTGGTGGGCTATGTGTGTGGATGGCCAAGCAAGGTTGGCTGTTCAAACACACCAGTGGTGCCGGGGAAAGATGAGGCAGTTTGCTCCTGCAAACATTTCTAGCCTCTGCCCGGTAGGGTTTCTACTAGTCAGAATTGACTTGATGGTGGAACAAACTCGTCAACTGATATAAATTATAAATACCAAAGACTTGCTCTGGGTCTGGCTTTCTGCTAAGTGATGGGGATTGATGGGTAAAAGTGGACAATATTGTCCTACCGGAGTTTCTCCCCAGCTGCCTGAGCGTTCCATCTAAAAAGATAATCTAATCTTATGATTCCTTCCTCCTACGATTCCTCCTTAAGAAAAACGTTGAATCTCCAAGATGAAATTTACTTCTCTACTAGGAAATACGGGAGCCCTAGTGGCACAGTATTGACACACTCAACTGCTCGGCTAATTGCTGGAGTTTTGAAATTGTGCCCTCATGGGGAGGAGGATGTGGCAGGCTCCTGGAGAGCTTTGCAGCCTGCAGAGCTGGTCCACTGTGGCCACTAGCTCCCTGGGAGTCAAGATGGAGTCACAGGCAAGGGTGAATATGAAGTCCTTGCCGCCCCATCGAACTGCAAGTTCTCACTCCTTTGCCTCTTTGTTCAGACTAATCTCTTCCAATTTTTCTCCTCCTGTAAGCTGCTTTCAGTTCTTTCTCTGCCTTCATTTTTCTAGTTTAGCTCATGATTATTTCATGACTGCACATAGCCCTGGATTCATGGTACATACTTTGTGTGTGTGTTGTGTGTTCTGATAAAAATATCCTGCCCTCATCTCCACCTCCATCTTCACACTCCTCGCCTTAGAGTGGTAAAGTTATACCTGTGCTTAAGGCTTTAGCCCACACATCACCCTTGGCAGTCAGCTTTTACCCGTTTGATGTCTTCCCAGACTGGGAGGGGAACATCACCTTAATGAGCCCATACTATCGAAAGCATGTTCATACATTTGCCTTTTCCTGTTGTGTAAGTTATGTTAATGAGCTTATCTTCATCACCAAACCATGAGGTCTTTAAAGGTAAGCAATGCCTTAAGTATTTTGGTAGCACAAGGACAGACCAAGCTGAACCCGCTGCTATGGAGAGGTTTCCAGCTTACAGAGGGCCTATCAGGACAGGGTAGCACTGCCCTCTGGATTTCCACGGCTGTACGTCTTAAGGGGCGGAACACCTCATCTTTCTCCCTTGGAGCAACTGATGGGTTTGAACTGTTGCCTTTGCACAAACTTTATGAAGCCCCCAAAACTCACAATCCATTGTCCTCCCAGGACTCCCCCCGTAGTGCATAGGAAAAGCTTAATTAAAAAAAAAAAAGCTTCTTTAAATAAATGGATGAATAAATAATTGCAGCCCCCCAAAATGTTCACACCTCAGTCATATAGTAAAGGAATAATACAAATGTAGTTCTGCATACTAATTGGTGGTTAAGGATCACATTGGTTTCCTCTGACTATCCGTTGTTTCAGGTTATTGTTCTGCGACACAATTCACTAAACTAGCAAGGTAACTGATTTTATTTGGCATCTATTTAATAAATCCCCTCCAAACAGTCATTGAATTAATGATAAATGCAGCGTGAGGGGATGCGTTTCAAAGGAAATTAGTTTATGTTGACAGTGAAATGCAGCTTTATTAACCCTGAACAATCATCCCCATTATAAATTATGTGCACACAGTCACTGTCACATAAAACATCCAGACTAATTACTTCTAGCCCTTTTATTATGCAAACATTAGAAAGGAAACCTACTCTTATATGCATTCAGTTAGCAGTGAAATCTTGACAAGCAACACTGTTTAAAAGATAAAGAATAAGCAAGAATGCAATTCGTAGATAGATAGATAGATAGATAGATAGATAGATAGATAGATAGATAGATAGATAGATAGATGAATGATATGGGCAAGCCTGATCTTGTAGGTTTTCCCACACACCAATACAGTTGAAACAGAGATCCTGTGTAAGGCCATAAATGCAACCTAGCAATGCGAGCTCGCCATCCCTGCACTCATGTTGCTGCCTGAGGGAGAAAAGCGTGTCCACTGGTCCATGACTGGAATGAAAGGCACACTGAGCTTCAGGTCAAATATCCATGACATTGACATGTATGACTAGTCTACTGAGTAGGACACATGTTAATATCTTCCCCGTAGTGGGCCAGAGAGCTATGCTTCAGTGATCAGCATAGACCACACAGCTCCTTTAGGTTTTTTGCAGGTATCCAGTTCTAATATAGAAATGTCTTTGAAATCCTGTGCAATGGGATTATTCCATATGCAGTTAAATTGTACTATTGCTCTGTGAGGTGTCACATTTGCATAATTCCATAAGGATGTCATCAACACCAATTGCTCTGTCTGATTTTTTTAAATTGTACAGTGGTATATATACAAGGGAGTTTTAAAAAGTTCATGGAGGGCTGAGCCCCAGTGGCGTGGTGGTTGTCTGCGGGACTGCGGCCCACTGGGCTGGAGGTTCAATTCCAGCAGTGGAGCTGGGCCTCTTACTCCCACCGCCGGAGAGCAGTGATGCCCCCCCAAAAAAAAGTTCCGGAAAAATTGCATTATCTTTCAATTCCATTTTTTTGTTTGTTTTTTGGGGGGTCATCACTGGCCTCTGGTGCGAGTAGAAGGCCGAGTCTTGCTCCTGGAGAGCTGCTGCTGGATTTGAACCGCCAACCCAGTGGGCCACAGTCCTGCGCACAACCTCTACGCCATCAGGGCTCAGCCCTCAATTCCATTTTTTCATGAACGTTTTGAAGCTCTCACAAATCATATTCTTCTCACAAATCCTAAGCTCTCACAAATCAAAGTATTGTTGTTTCCACATTTTTTCTTGTCTTGGGTGAGGGTGTGCAGAGAGTCTCACTTGTTTTCCAGTCAACAGTTCTCACACAGTTTATTTCGTCACAGCAACCTTCTCTTTGTTGCAGTCTTCATCATTGCAATATACTGTCACTGATCTTACTTCCTCTCAGTGTTTCCTGTTTCTATTCCTGCACCCTTCCTAACCTTTCTGAACTTTACCCTGAAGGAATGGTGGTGGTTGAGTCTGCAGTGGGTGATGGTCCTAAGGTGTGTGGACTCCATCCATGTCAGCTTTCCCTGTACAGGCCTGTCTGGGGGCTGCAAATGGAGCCCAGCAGTGAGTTTAGTTCCTGACCTGAAATATCACCAAGAGCCATCGTCTTGGGAGTCAGATCTTCTTTAAGCATACAACTCAGTGGCATGAATTATATTTATAATGGGGCTATCATCACCACCATCATTTTCAAAATCCTTCATCACCTCAAAGAGACATTCAGTATCCATTAAACAATAATTTACCATTTTTTCCTACCCTCTGGTAACTACCAACCTACTTCTGCCTCTAGACATTTGCCTATTCAATTAATTTTAACAGTTTTATTAACATATAATTCACTTCATACAATTAATTTTGAAATGTATTAAAAAATAGTTGTGCCAGGCTGAGCCCCGGTGGCATAAATGGTTGAGTGTGGAACTGCAGCCCACGGGCTTGGCAGTTCAAATCCAGCGGCGGCTCTCAGGAGTGGCACTGGGTAGCATCCATGACCACCAGAGGCAGTGATGCCCACACACACAAAAAAAATTAAAAGCAGTTGTGCCATCATCACTATAATCAATTTTAGAATTTTCCTTCTTTTTTGTATTTATTATTATTTGCCTCCTAAAAACCAGTAGTCCCATTACTGTCTCTAGATAGTTTATGTAAGATCACATTGTCCTTGTCCTTTTGAATCAGGTTTATTTCACTTATCATAATACTTACAAAGTTTATAAATATTGTGGCATGCATCAGAATTTCTCTCTCCTTATAGCTGCATAATATTTCATTACATTACCATACCATGTTCTGTTTATATATGTGCCTGTTGATGGACATTGTAGTTGTTTTCACCTTTGACTATTTTGAATAATGCTAAAATTAACATTGTTGTGCAGGTATCTTTTTGAGTTCCTGCTTCCTGGTCTTTAATGTATACATCTAGCACAAGAATGCCAGGATCATATGATATTGAAAGGGTTTTTTTGTGTGAGCTTCTTTCTGTTTTTTTTTGGGAGGGGGCATCACTGCCCTCTGGTGGAGGGAGTAGGAGGCCCAGCTTTTGCTCCTGTGGAGCTGGAATTGAACCTCCATCCCAGTGGACTGCAGGCCCGTGCACAACCACTACCGCCATCAGGGCTCAGCCCGTGTGAGCTTCTTTCATGAGGACTTTCTTGCTCCTCAGCTAGATGGTCACTTGTTTGTCTTTAAGCCTTTAAGACCCTAGACACTATATCTTTTGATGGTTGGACACCATCAGCTTTCTTCAACACATTTGCTTATGCACACATGTCAGGAAGGTGAGTATCACAGATTGCCAGTTATTAGAATAAAGTGTTTTTGCCTTGGGGGAGTACTTGAGTAGAGGCTCAATGTCTACCTGCTACCTTAATACTTAATATATACAGATATGTCCAGAGATCTATTTCCCCAGTGCAGCATTTAAATATATTTACATATGTACATATCTGTTTTTTGACCTCTATAAATGTCCATTGTCTCTTAATTCTTTCCTCTATTTTCTTTTACTTTCTCCTTTCCCACTATCATGTTCAGCCTTCATTTAGGTTTCAGGAATTCCTCTCAGCTATTTTGCCCTTGATCAAGTTCCACCAGGCACTCTATACCCTCGTCACCATTGATTTTAGGTCATTTGTTGTTCCCTTGCCCCTGGGTTGGTTATTAATATCCCCTTCCTCCCTTCCCCACTCCCCTCCCACCCTTAAGCCATCAGTCCTGCTGTCTTCTCCTCCAGATTGTTTTTTCCTCCAAGCTTATCTAGACAGACATGCAGAGACAATAGTAAGCACAAAAATAAGGCAGAGCAAAACAAAGCAACAAAATAAAACAACAAACCAAGGACCAAAAGAACCCTCTCAGAGCCTATAAGTAGTTCCAGGTCTGTTTGTTGACCTTTAGGAGTATTTTCTAGTCCAGTCTGATGGGCTACCATGCCCTGGCCCCAAAATCTATTTTTTGTATTTCCTGAGGACTTCCTTGCTTTGCTCCCCTTTCTGTTCTGTTGCACACACTTTGTGTTCTCCCCATTGTGGTGGGGTCAGATCAGACACAATCCCCACACCATGTTTCCAGTGTTATACCAGTAGGGCTATGGGTCAGTGAGGGATGCAGAGTCTCATGGTGGGACTGGCCCTATGCTCCTCTCTGTGCATTGGCTGCTATGAGCAGGAATATCATCCTTGGGGCTTGGTGGGCCAGGATGTGTTCCATTCTCTCTCTTTCCCACTTCATTTGCTCCCATGTGCTCTGATCAGGTGTGACCTCCTCCCTGAGAAGTAGCTTCAATGCTGTCCCCTGAAGTACATTCTTCTTGGGGAGAGAGCAGTGTCCACATAATTGGGATTGGGGCAAGAACTCTCTACATGCTTCATTTTATTTTTTTTAATTAAAAAAAAATTTTTTTTAGGCATCACTGGTGGGAATAGGAGGCCCAGCCTTTGTTCTGTGGAGCTGGAATTGAACCTCCATCCCAGTGGACCGCAGTCCCGCGCACAACCACTACGACACCATTTTAGTATATTGCATTTTAGTATATTGCATTCACATCTTGGTGCACCGGGTTGATGCTTGGCCCCTCTCTCCCTCTCCTGTGAGAAATAAACAAACCTTCCCCTTGGGTTGGTTAGTGCCCGGTTCCCGCCCACTACCCATGTCTTCTTTCTTTCTTTCTTTTCTCCCCTCTCCTTTTTAATTGACTGCCGTATGTATCCCTGTATAGGGTCTGGCCCCTGCCATTGTACCTAGATCTCACCCCAGGAAGGTATGTATATGGTAGCATTTCCCCTGTGCCCCTTTTGCATTTTTAAATTTAACTTGGTGGACTCACGTTGTACTGTCCTTTTGTATTTAGTTTACTCTGCTTAGCATAATTCCCCCAATTCTTCCCATTCGACGATGTACTTTATGCATTCATCACTGCTTTGGGAGGGATGTGTAGTGTAGTACTCCATTGTATGTATGTACCACAGTTTTAAATATTATTATTAAATACTTTTATTGGAGGATCTTACAGCTCTTATCACAATCCATACATTGATCCATCGTGGCAAGAACATTTGCACATATGTTGCCATCATCTTTTCAAAGACTTTTCTTTCTCCTTGAGCCTTTGATATTAGCTCATTTTTTCCTTAACTCCCTCTCCCACACTCCTTCCCCCATGAAACCTAGATAAATTATCAATTATTATTTTCATCTCTTACATTGTCCTCTGTCTCCCTTCACCCACTTCCCTGTTGTCCATATCCCAAGGAAGAGGTTATATGTAGATCCTTATAATATGTCCCCCCTTTCTACTCCACCTTCCCTCCTCTGCTCTATTGATATTCTCATCACTGGTCCTGAAGGGATCATCTGTCCTGGACTTCCTGTGTTTCCAGGTCTCATCTGTCCCAGTGTACATCCTGTGGTCTAGCTGGATTTGTAAGGTAGAATTGGGGTCATGATAGTGGTAGGGAGGAAGCATTGAAGAACCAGAAGAAAGTTGAATGTTTCATCCTTGTACATTGCACCCTGACTGGTTTATCTCCTCCCCACAGCCCTTCAGTAAGGGGATGTCCATTACCTACAGATCGGCTTTGAGTTCCCAACTTGTGCTCCACCTCATTTGCAATGATATAACTTTTAGTTATATCTGATCTAACTTTTAGTTATATCTAATACCTGATCTCTTCAACACCTTGTGGTAACACAGGTTGATGTGCTTCTTCCATGTGAACAAAGTGTTCTTGCAGTGAGGGAGCACTTGAGTAGTGTACTTGACATAGAGTACCAATGTTCATCTGCTGCCTTAATGCTAGCCCTATTAATATATGCACATAGATCTATTTACCCATCATCTTATAGAAATATATTTACCTATGTACATGCCTGTATTTTCTGTATTTCTTGGATCATAAGACATACCCAATCATAAGACACATCCAATTTTTAGAAGAGGAAAACAAGAAAAAGATATTCTGATTCAAATAGTATCAGTATACTAAAATGTTCTGGGGTACCACACCATTGGAGCATAAGACTTATGGTCTAAAAAATATAGTACATGTCCTTTGCCTTCTATTTCTTTCCTCTATTTCCTTTTATTTTCCTCTTGTCCCACTATCATGCTCAGCCTTCATTTGAGTTTCAGTAATTTTTCTCAGTTACATTACCCTTGATCAATCCCTACCAGGCCTGGCACACCCTCCTTGTCATTGATTTTGGATCACTTGTTGTTCCCTTGTCCCTGGTATGGTCAACACCACCTCCTTTCCACCACCTCCCTCTCTCCCATATCCCCACAGAACCATTGGTCCTATTGCTTTCTCCTCTTGACTGATCATCCAGCCGATCTTACCTAGATAGAACTGCAGAGATAATAATATGCAGAGAAAAACAAGACATAGCAAGACAAAGCAACAAAAGAAAACAAAGCAATGACAACAATAAGAAAAACTCATTTCCAGAAAATAAATAAATTAAAAAATAATAATAATAAAAAGAAATACCTGTAAATAGTTCAAGGTCTGTTTGTTGACCTCTAAGAGTGTCCTTGGAGTTCTGCTGGAGTGCCATGCTCAGACTTGAAAGTCTGTCCTTGGCACTCCATCAGCACCACCATGCTCCGCTCCTCCCGCTGCTCTGCTGCATGCCCTTAGTGTTTTGCCTTGATGTGGTGGGGTCAGATCGGTGCAATACCAACACTGTGTCTCCAGTGTTGTCACCTGTAGGGCCATGGGTCAGCAAGGGGCATCATCTCTCATAGTGAAGCTGGTCATATGGTCCTCTTGGTGTGTTGGCTGTTCTGAGCAGGAAAATAATCCTCCAGGCTTGGAGGGCCAGGATGTGTTCCAGTCTCTCTTCCTCTTCCTCCCCCTTCATTTGCTCCAGTGTGCTCTGGTTAGACAAGTCCCTCTCCCTGAGCTTCAGCTTCAGTGCTGTCCACTAAAATAAATTCTTCTGGGAAGATGGACGACTGTCCACATAGTTGGGATTCGGGCTGAACCCTTAGTCCCCTTCACTGGCTCCCTGCTGCATGCTGTCAGGCTGCATTCACATCCTGGATCACCAGGTTTAAGTGTGGTTCCTCTTTCCCTGTGGAGATGTAAGTAATACACTCCCCTTGGGTGGATTAGTGCCCTGTTCCCCATTACACGATGCTATCCCTACCCCCAACCTCCTTCTTAGTTGGCTACCATATGTAGCCCTGGATTGGATCTGGAACCTGCCATACTACCTGGACCTTACCCTGGGGATTTTTGAGTACAGTAGCTTTTTCCCTATGCCACTTTTGCATTTGTTGTTGCTGTTGTTGTTGTTGTTGTTTTTAGCTTACCTCAGTGGACTCATGTACCTGTCCTTTTGCTTCATTTTAGTGGTGCGTAGTTTTCCATTGTATGTATGTACCAGTTTTTTAATCCATTCATCTCTCAATGGAAATTTGGGTTGTTTCCCACTCCTTGTGTTTGTAAACTGTGCTACTATAAACATTGGAGCACAGATATCTGGCCGTGGTTGGTTTCTTGCTTCTTCTGGGTACATTGCCAGTAGGGGACTTGCTGGGTCATACGGTAGCTCAATTTCCTTCTGTTTTAGAAACTGCCAAAGCGATTTCCATAGAGGTTGTAAATACCTACAGGTTCACCAGCAATGGATGAGAGTTCCTATCTCACCACAGCTCCTCCAACACTTGTTGCTCTCTGATGTTTTGAATGGGGCTATCTTTGAGGATGTTAGGTGACATCTTGTAGTTGTTTTAATTTGCATTTCTTTTATGACTAATATCAGGAACTTTTCTCATATGTTAATTGATCATTCAGATTTCTACCTCTGTGAAACTTCTGTTCAGGTTCTTTGCCCAACTTCTCAATGGGCATTTAGTTTTTTTACTTATTGTAAGCTAACAGGGTACTGTAGATTTTAGTAATGAAGTCTCTGTCCAATGTGTCATTGCTAAAGATGTTTGCCCAAAGGACTGTGACTCTGTCTAGGAGTAGATGCTGGTGGTTTCTAACTGCTCGTCTTGAGGTCAGCAGCCACATGTGCAGCCACTCTGCCGCCAGGGCTCCCGAATGTCACCTGCAGGGAAGTACAATGATGACATCTTGTGGCAAGGCACTTCTAACCATAGTCCTTGTAATTCCCAATGACTAATTGGGTAGAACCATGCAAATAGAAAGGGTGAAACAATGATAGAGGGAATGGTTGGTTTTTGCCATTCCATTGGCTGCAAAAGGAGGCATTTCAGAAGTAGCAGGAATCTCACAGCTATCAAGAAAGAATAATCACCAATGGAAGAAAATAGAAGCCTAGAAATAAATTCATCCACCTATAAGCCACTGACCATTGACAAAGGTCCAGAAAACATTAAATGGGAAAGAGGTGACCTTTTCAAAAAATGGTGATGCCAAAATTGGATCTCTCTCGGCAGGAGAATAAAGGGGACCCCATACTTCACCTCACATACAAAAACTAACTCAAGATGAATCAAAGTCCTAAATACAATCCTGAACTAAAAAGATTGTCAATAAGAAAATAGGGACCAGGTTAAGAGCCCTATTCTAGGACTTAGACATACTCCCTGTGGCAGTCATGTGCTTATGTTAATTTTATGATTGAAATGTAGGGGTGGAGTCTAGCCTGTTAATCTGGAGATAGCCATTGAGTAGCCAATGAGGCCTCTATGTGGGCATGGCTTTCTCCTGAGACTTCTGGGAAATCTCGCGATATTTCCCTCGTGAAGATGAGAAGCTATCTTCCCCAGTTGTTGGGAGTTAGTCTTAGAGACGATGAATCACAGACAAGACAAGATGGTAGTCTCTGAGAAGCTGGAGGAGCCAGTGGAGAGACCACACGGCTTTATCCCGATGGAGCCAGACCTCTGAAGCTGGGGCAGCCAAATGGAGACCTCTGCCAGCAATGAGTTGCTTCTGCTGTTGATGGACCCTGAGCCCTGGAAGCGAGGAGCCATGTGGAGACTCCTGCCAGCGCCAGGATTCTGCACCCACTGACCTGTGTCTTTGTGAGTCAGAAGGAGACTTTATAGACTGATTTCGGGCATGTGGGTTAATATCAGACTTATGACTTTGAACTGGACTGGGCTCAATGTCCTGTTCCTCTTGTATATAAACTTTTTCCTTTTATCTATATGTGTGTCTATGAAATTTGTTCCTATAGTCTACCTGGACTAACACACTACCAAATATAGCAAAGGAAACACATGCAGTGGAAAGCAAACTATAAGACTGAGACTTACTGAAAATAAGACACGTGCATCAAAAGACTTCATCAAAAGAGAAGACAGCCCATGGACTGGGAAAAAACCGTTAGCAATTACATAATGGGCAAGGGACTGATCTTTAAAATCTATCAGAAAAAACATCTATCGAAAACTGCAGACCTTGATAACAACATATATATCTATATACACATACACACATATATATGAGTAAAAAGTGGCAAAAGGCAAGAATAGACAGCTCGTTAAAATGACATTTAATAGTTAACAGATAAACGGGAAAATGCTCGTGTCATTAGTTATCCAGTAGATACAAATCAAAACAACAATGAGAAGACAATGACCACACCGACAATGATAGTTCAATTAAACAAAACAAAACTAATAACAAGTGCTGGGGAGGGTGTGTAGAGATTGGAGCTCTCACACACTGTTGGTGGGTCTGTAGATACATATGACTATTGTGGAAAGTGGTATGATGCGACTTAAAATAACTGAAAATAGAAATCTCCTAAGATCCTGTGTGCCTCTCCTGGGTATAGACCCTAAAAAATTAAGAGACCATATATGTTAGGGGCAGCAGTGTTCACAATAGTAAGAAATTGGGAACAGCCCAGAAGCCTGTCAGTAGAAGAATGAATAAAGAAACGTTGATAGATTTTAAAGAGCAGCCCCTTGCCATTATTCTATTGCTAAAGACCCCCCCAGTCCACGATAAAATTATAAAGCACCTCATAACATGGACAGACCCGGAGAAAGTTATGCTGAGTGAAGTTAGTCATTCACAAAAGGGCAAATATTGTATGCGACTACTACTATAAAAACCAACCTTTAGAGGTTGCCAAGTAATTGGCAACCTTAGGCTCCCGTATATCTGCTATTTTTATACTCTCTTTGCTTTCTTGGACATGGCTTAGTCCTGCAAACATAGTTTTGCCTTAGTGAGTGAGCATTATTGGAAATTTTGCCTCTTTGTGTCTAACCCTCTTCATTTTCATTACATAATATTCACCTAAGTTTTTAGTCTATGTAAGTGGACATTTTGTGCATTTTGGTCTAAAATGTATATATATTTTATATACATGTGTATTTTGTCTGTGTATATATATTTTCCTTTTTGGATCACTTTAAATTCTATACCATCAAGTAGATTAGTGATATATTAGAACTACCAAATGTGCCTTGAAGGTCACTTATATGATTTCCCAAGCAACAGGTGCTGCTGCCCTTAAAGTAGACAAGGAGAGCCATGTTGAAGTAGTGGTTACCTGCTGGCTACAATCACATGGTCAGCAGTCTGAAGCTGACAGCCAGACTCATAGCCCGATAAACAGTCACAGGTTTGAAACCCACAGGGGGTCCCTCTGAGTTAGCATTGACTCAGTAGCAGTGAGTTTGGGTGTTTTTGTGGGGTTTTTTTGGAATTTTTGTTCTGTTTTGTTTTGTTGGGGGGGGGGCGGGGCATCACGGCCCTCAGGTGGTGGGAGTAGGAGGCCCAGCCTTTGCTCCATGGAGCTGGAATTGAACTTCCATCCCAGTGGGCTGCAGTTCTGTGCACAACCACTACGCCACCGGGGCTCAGCTCTGGTTTTCTTTTTAAAGTTAGATCAGGGATTCATATAATCATTATGGCTGAGCCCCAGTAGCACAGTGGTTGTGTGTGGGACTGCGGCCCACGGGGTTGGCAATTCAAATCCAGCAGCAGTTCTCCAGGAGCAAGACTGGGCTTCCTACTCCCACCAGGGCAGTGATGCCCCCCCCCTCAAATCCTTAGATATACAAATAGACTAAAGTGACTAGATGTCCCACTTTTTAACAATTTAACAACATCCCGCGGCATTTTAAAATTAAAATAAATATATTACAACTAT
Source organism: Nesogale talazaci (assembly GCA_004026705.1). Classification (NCBI taxonomy): domain Eukaryota; kingdom Metazoa; phylum Chordata; class Mammalia; order Afrosoricida; family Tenrecidae; genus Nesogale; species Nesogale talazaci. Next base: position 70,371 of record PVJH01004539.1, read on the forward strand.
TTTTGCATTCTATGAAAAATTTCGTTGCTCCATATAGACCAAATTTTTAATCAAGAACCCCCACCCCCTGGTCAATGGCATCTCGCTTAAAATCTGGTCACTTTAAAATAGACATTAAACTCATACTTAATCGTGAGTTCTAATCTAAGAACAAATTATTTCTTATAATGTGACCCTGCTTGATATGTGCTCTCATGAAGTGATCACTGAAGATACGGATAGCAAAGTATTCAGAAAGAGTAGTGTTTGGTGTCTGAAAAGTTCCTTTTGAAACAAGCAACTAAACCTGCATGGAAGGAACATACCAGACATGCAATTCAGGTATAATCCTTTTAATGACATCAGGTTAGAAGAGGGAATGGTATTAGTGCTTATATTCTGAGTGCTTGATTGGCAGAAGGTTATATTCAAGATCGATTTGCAGAGGCTTAAAATGGATTGAGTCTCCATTGAATTCCCTTGGTTCACTGACCAGGGATGTGAATGGTCTTCAAACAGAGTTCATTGGAAAGTAGACTACTAGAGATAGTATTAGGTTGCAAAATGACATCTCTCCCTAGCTGCAAGGGGATGAACAACAGAAACCATTGAGGAAGAGGGATAGCGAGCAATTGGTATAGGTATGAAAATAATAATAATTTTTAATTTATCAAGGGACCACGAGGTTTGGGGGGAGGGAAGAGGAGCTGTTACCAAGGGCTCAATAGAAAGTAAATGTCTAGAAAAAAATGATGGCAACATATGTACATATGCTTGATACAATTGATGTATGGAATGTTATAAGAGTTGTAAGAACCCCCAATAAAATGATCTTTTAATAAAATTCTAAAAAAATGATATCATACCATTTGCTTTCCCTGTTTTAACTTATTACATATTTTATTATTTTCTGCTTTTTTTTTTAATTGAAAATTTCTGTGTTTTATTTGTTGTTGTTGGGTTTCTTTTTCTTTTGCAGGGTATGATTTTCTTTCTTTCTTTTTTTTGTGTGGCATTACTGCCCTGGTGGGAGTAGGAAGCCCAACCTTGCTCCTGGAGAGTTGCTGCTGGATTTGAACTGTCAACCTTGTGGCCTGCAGTCCCGCACACAATCACTAGGCCACCATGGCTCAGCCGGGTATGATTTTCTTTAAATGGAATTTAGGATAAGTAAACCTGTAGAGACGACAGCTAGATTAAAGGTGAAAGTGGGAGAAAATGAGAAGCTAATCAAAATGGATACAAGAATGAAGAAAATGTTCTAAAATTGATTGTGGTGATGAGTGCACAACTATTTTAAATATATTTAAACTATTGAATTGTATGGTATGTGAATCATATGTCAATAAAACTATCAAAAAAGAAAAGTCACCAACCGAATGCATGTGAGGTCTCTCCCTAATGTGTCAGGCGAAGCAGTGAGACCAGAGGCCACAGCACCACGACCTTCAGGCTGAGCAGGCAAGCATTGTCAACATTGTGAGACAGAGCTACAGTCGGCTTCCTGGCCCCCAGAATGAGGCAGAGGTCCAGGGACCCCGCATCTAAGAGGCTGAGGTCCACAGAGAGACACGAAGCACTATAAACTAGGGAACTATATATTTTCTATTTTGTGGCCTGTTAACTTCCCTAATAACCCCCATAATCATGGGGGAGAGTCCCAATAGGATAAAGAAGGTTGGAAGGTCCTGTCTCTGCCTCATAGCCATTGGTCACTCGCAGATTTGGAGCTGAATTCCCCTTCCCCTCTGCGTAGTCAGAAGAGGTCCGGTCTGGGCCCTGCCCATGCCACCGTATCCCCAGATTACGATTCCTTTCTTGCCAGCTTGACTTTTCCCCTGTAGTCCTTTGCTTGTCATGTCTTTCTTAAGAGTTATAAATAAATAAATAAATAAGAGAGTGTGTGTGTATATATATAATATATAAGATATATATAATATATAAGATATATATATATAAGATATATATAAGATATATATATATATAATCTCACACATTTTCTTGTCCCAACAGCTCCTAACATTGGGTTATAATGGCCTTGAAGAACAAAGTCATACCTACCAGTGTCTCTTGCACCATCCAACATAAATCTTTATTATAGAAATACCCTAATAAACCTAATAATGCCCTAATGAAGTATTCTACAACTTTCAAAGTACACTAAGAAACAATTTAATTTTCACAACCTTGCAAGACAATGTAGTAAATACAAAGTTTCTATCAATGAGGAAACAGGATTTCAGAGATTCTAAGTGATTTGAAATCAGAAACATAGAATCTGGTGAAATCATCTGGTCTTTATCATACTGTTGAAGACATGGAGTCTGGCAACCACTACCAATAGTTCTGAATGGGATCGCATTGGGAGGTTGTGGGTGGAGAGGGAGAAAAACCTAGAACAAAGTCAAACTCATAAAAAAAAAAAAAAGGACCAGGCATATTGGTCAACTAGAGACTTGCAACCCCTCTGAGATTATGGACCTTAAACACCTCTCAGGTCTGTAAATGAATTCACCCTTGTGGCTCAGTTTCCAGTTAAATAATAGGTAGCTATCAGGGGATCAATAACACTAGGAAGTGAGTTTGGAAGGGGGAAGAGTGAGGAAAAAGAGGAGCCAATACCAAGGACTCAAGTAGAAAGGAAATGTTTCGAAAATAATGATGTCAACATATGTACAAATATGATTGATACAATTGATGAATTGATTATTTAAAAGCTGTAAGATTCCCCCAATAAAATGATCTTTAAATGTATATTTTAACAAATATGCTTGATGCAAATGATGTATTGAACGTTATAAGAGCTGTAAGAGCTCCCAATAAAATTATTGAAAATAAAAAAATAAATTTAAAAATAAATTTTTTTAAATGGGAAAAATAGAGAGAAAAGTTACCACTTGAGAGATATATAAATCCTAGAATAACTAACCATTTGAGGTCAAAGGGGTGGTCCCATTTATCTAAGGACAAAGTTCAGAAGGGTTAAGAGAGAAGAAATGGAACAGGAAGCACAGGAAGGGAGTGGTATAAATGATGCTTCATTTATTCTTCTATCAGAAAGTAGCCTCCTTCCTTGCATTCCTGTTATAATCCAACCTGGTTTAAGTCTTTGTCAATTCATCCCTAAGTTACTACCAAAGCCTCCTAAATTATTATCATTGTCTTTTGTATCATCCTCCTCTAATTCGTTCTTAATACTGCTGTCAAAATAATGGTATTAACACACCATTTTTATTGTCATTTTCCAGTTCAGTTTCTTCAATATCATACTTTACATACAAGATAAAATATGAACTCATTAGCTAGGCATTCATGGTCACCCCACATTTAGGCCCTTGCAATATTTTTTCAGTCTCATATCCTGTTTCTCTTTAGGTCAAAGACACTGTTCTCATATACAGAATCTACCTCATTTCTCCAAAATGATCCATTTTGCAGACATTCTACTTCCCCCCTTACCCTCCCATTTGTTTCATTGTCCAGCCTCCCTCCATGTGTTCCTGGGACAAGTCACAGGTCTTAGATGGTTTGTCCATATGGCCAGAGCAGGAGGAGGCCTGGCATTATTAGGTCCCTGCAGAACCAGGACTGGCACACTGGATCGTCATCTCTGCAGATCATATGTCCACCATGCCAACTGATGTTATTTTATTTTCCCCTGTTAGATCCATTCTCTATCTGCAGTTAATGTTGGGGCCAAATGGAAAATTTTGGGTTTAATGAATGCTCATTTTCTGGGGAGTCCTGGACTCTGAGTTCCTGTAACTGGCACATTATTAAACTGTGTCTTCTCTTCTCAGTGCGTGCCCTCATTTGTCACTGGATGCTCGAAGGACTTAATCCTGAGGTTTGGCAGGTATTCTCTGGGAGTCTTTTTAGGACTATCCTTCCTACTGGAGGAAATGCATCACCACCGGTAGATGTTCGAGTAATTCTGCCACTTTGGAAATAGGATGGCATTATATTCATGTTATTATTTCTTTTTTTAATTTTTAGGCTCTGGTGGTGAGAGTAAGATGCCCAGCCTTTGCTCCTGTGAGCTGGAATTGAACCTCTATCCCAGTGGGCTGCAGTCCCACGCACAACCACTACGCCACCGGGGCTCAGCCTATGTTCATCTTTCAAAAAGCTTTGTCTTTTATCCCGAGGCATTGCCTTTCCCTCTGAAATGTTTAGCTTTATTACTTGTAAGACTCCCAGTTTCTCTGCTTGGAATCCATAACAAGTACCAGATATGACACCATCTGGTTTCCTTCTTGTACCATTAGGTAGGCGCCATACGGTAGCCTTTCTTAGACCTCCATGAAATACATTAAACTCGCTGTCACCGAGTCGATGCCAAATCAAAGCTACCCTATATAAAAGTGTGTAACTGACCCTGTGAGCTTCTTAGACTAGGCAGGCTTCACTGAAGTAGAAATGCCCTTCTTTTTCCCGTGGATCAGGACTTGGTTTTGACCTGTTGACCTTGAAGTTGGCAGCTCAACGTGTAACCAGTACACTACCAGAGTTCGGATGAAACGCCCATGGGGTTCTAAAAGTAGAGACTGGCAGGAGTTTCCATATATCAGGACTTTAGACAAATTCACTGACATCAAGTATAGAGCTAAGAGCAATGATAAAAAGAAGAAATTGTAAGAGGTGGAGCTCTGTAAGAGGTAAGAGGTAAGAGCTCTGTAAGAGGTGGAATTTGCAGTTCTACAAATCTTCCTCTGGGAGGCAGTAGCGTGTAGAGCTTAAGAGTATGGTTTCCCATTACCTTCAAGTCAGTTTGACCAGTGATTGGCTATGTCATTTGAACCTTAGTTTATTCTGTAAAATAGGTATAACTAGCAAAGCATTCCTCATAGGAATCTGTAAGCATTAAATGAGATGCTGCCTTTGAGGCACCTACAATCGTGCCTAGTACCAACAAAGTGTTCAATAAGTATTAGCTTTATTATTATAGACCATGTTGTGTACTTATGCTAGTTTCCCGTCATTAAAAGTATTTATGCATAGGGAGAATAATAAATTGCTAAGGGTTTTATAGATAGAATGCAAGCATTAGAAAACTCCTTCAAGCCCTAGGGTTTACTACTTGAATTGTTTTCTTTTCAGTAAATACTTAGGTCTTTCATATCTGATAATGGGTCTATTAACTGGTGGCCATTGGGTTGCTTAGTGGGTTCTGTGGGCTAGGAGTTGGGTTGCTAACTTCAGGGTCAGTAGTTCAAAACCACAACATGTTCGTTGGGAGAAAGATGAGGCTGGTGGAGAGGTACAGTCTAGGAAAAACAGGGCCAGTTCTACCTTGTCTTATAGGGTCAGTATGGATCGGAATTGACAAGATGGCAGGGAAAACCTACCGTGGACATATCATTGTTTTCCTAGTTGTACAATTCCAACTCTATAATTTCCTCTAAATAGCACATGACCATGGAGTAGGATAAAGAAAACCACACCTTAAATCTGGTCTAGCACATGGACCAAACCAACTATGATTGTCACAGATTCAGAGATTGTACATTCAAATTGGGGGAAACCATGAGAAGCAGTTCTTTTGATAATTAGAAATCTTTAATAATTGGTGGTAAAACTTAAAAGAGTCATAGCATTCGTAGGCACAAATAGAAGGATAGACATAAATGATGTTTTGTTTTCCTTTATCAGCCGTTGGAACCCCTGCATGAGGCCCTCCTCCTCTGCCTCTTTCTTTCTCCTCTTCCAAAAATATAGACATATGCTTATATAAAACTCTTGTTTATTATCAATTAGGTTTTCCATCCAACAAGTCCTTCACATTTTGTTTAGTCTTCTTGATTGCAACCCCCATAATGTAATACCATCTATCGTCCTTCCTCCTGTTTCTTTTTGCTGTGTCTTCTTTCCTAACCCTTCTGAACTTTGTTCTTGCATTAAGGCTGATGTTTTTTATATCAAATGTTGAGAATGCTAAGCTCTGTGTGCCTCTCTGAAATAAGGGTTCTTCCTGTAGACCTGTCCATTGTTTGGATGAAAGTTGAGCCAAGGCAGTTCATTTCTATATCTGAAGGGTGACTAAAGCCCATAATCTTGGGGTTCTCTAAATTTTTGTCTGACCAGTGAGCTTGGCATCTCCTATAATTTTTAATCTTGTTCCACATCCTCTGCCACTCTCTCTGAGCCTGCTAATGTGATCCTTCCCGCCTAGCTGGGGAGGAGGGGGGAGAGTTGGCACCATATCGCATACGAGTCACAGTCATGGAGACAGAGCTTCACAGGGTCCCTTAGTTTCATTACACTCATTGTTTCTATGTATCATTTTGTTTTGTTTTATTTTCCTGCCCATTTTCTCTAGACAAGAGATAAACAGCTGCCCCTTAGATAGCCACTCATGAGTTTTTGAGGCCCCAGTCACTTTTCAGCAAAGCAGGATGTAGACTGTTGTCTGTGTGAGCTGCTTGGCCAGTTAACATTGACACTGTTGTGCTGAGCCCTTATCCCCTCAGGCTATGATTTTTTTCTATTCATATTTTATTTACTTCTTTTCCATCAGTTTTATTTTACTAAGTCATTTTATTGGGAGCTCTTATAACATTCCATACATCAATTATATCAAGTATATTTACAAATATGTTGCATCATCATTTTGTAAATAGTTACTTTCTATCTGAGCCCATGGTATCAGCTCCTCTTTTTCCCTCTCCACCAACCTTCATGACCCCTTGATGATAATAGCTTATCATTATTTTCTTTCTTTTTTTTTTGTGGGCATCACTGCCTCTGGTGGTCGTGGGCGCTACCCAGCCGCCGCTGGACTTGAACCACCACGCCCGCAGGCACCAGTTCCGCACTCAACCACTTACGCCACCAGACCTCAGCCCAGTTATTATTATTTTCATATCTTATACCAACCTCTTTCTCCCTTCACTTACGTTTCTGCTGTTCGTCCCCCACGGCAGCCAGGTGGGGCGAGTTTTATGCATCAATCATTGCAATCAGTTCCCCCTTTCTCCTTGGCACCCTCCACCTTCCTCCTAGTCTCCTGGTATCACTACTCCCGTTTCTGTTCCTAGGAGCTTATCTGACGTGGCTTCTGTGTGTTGTGAGCTCTTCTCTGTACCAGTGAACATGCTCCAGTCTAGTCAGAACAGAAAGACAGGACTGGAGTCATGATAGTGGGGTGGGTGGTGGGGTGGTGGTGATGAGGAAGCCTCAAAGAACCAGAGAAATATTGTGTATTTTATCAGTGCTATACTGTGCCCTGGTTGACTCATCCCTTCTTTGTGACCCTTCTGTAAGGGGTGGTCCTATTGTCTGTACATGGGGTTTGGGTCTCTGCTCTCACCTCCTCATTCTCAACAATGTTTTCTCTTTGTTTTGGGTCTTCTGGCGCCTCTTATCTGATTCCATCAACACCTCATGATCACACATGGGGGCTTCTTCCATCTGGGCTTGTTGCTTCTCTGCTAGATGGCCACATGTTTAACTTCGAGCCCAGGCTCTATATCTTTTGATGTTAGGCACCATCAGCTTTTTTCACCACATTTGCTTATGCATCCATTTTGTCTTCAGCAATTGTGCTGGGAGGGAGAATACCACAGAATACCAACTTGTTTGAACAAAGTGTTCAAATGTTTGGTGGCCTTCTGGATATGCATACCTTTGGTGAACTGGGAAGTTTCACAGGTGTTCTTAAAATGGACCCCAACATTCAACCCTCTTGATTTGCATTATTTTCTTGGGGGACCTTGTTCAAGTGAATAGTGAACCATTTTGGCAAATCACCTCAGGCTGCTACAGGAAGAGGAAGAGGGTGGTCACTCCCAAGATACATTTCTCACTGTTGACTCATGCTTTCAGACAGTTCTGATACACTGGAAAAATCAAAACTCCACTGTAGAAATGGGGAAAAAGAAATCATCGAACAAAACTCACTCTATTTATGGTTGAGAAGAATTTATGTAAAACATTCTTAGTGCTTGCGTTGAAAAGTGAAATATACTGCTTTTTCAGATCACTTCCTGGTGTGGCTGAACACTTTATCTAGCTATATGTCCCCATTTCTACAAGAAAATCTTCGTTCATTAATTAGGCCTGGAGGATAAAAAGGGATAGAAGGGAAAGTGTAGAGCATGAGCTCTCTTCTCAGATATTTACATTTTTCCAGAACAGATAGTTTTATTGGGTTTTAAAATTTTCAAGCCCAATATTAACTCAAGATAAAATAATTCAATAACATATGTAGAAAATACTAATTTCCTCTGAGTCCCAACCCTTGAACTGACCAATGTCATAAATATTCTCCACAATAAATGTTCTAAAGCAATCTGGAAGCTGTCTTTGTTATTTGCATTACAAACTTTTAATTCAGTTGCTCTCTCTATAGATCTAACTTTCCTGGGTTGTATGTAGTGTGGTATTTACATAATCTGTTGTCACTCTGAGATTATTAAGATTATTAGCCTGTCAACCTGATCTGAAGTTCGTGATCAGTCAAGGGGCTAGGCTTGTTCAGTATTTGGGATGAGTTCATAGTATAAGACTTTCCAGCCAATGGCCTGTGATCTCCCTGCTTTCTGCATCATTGCATGTGTTTCCTGAGTCTGAAGAGGAATCGATAGATTGACATTGGACATATGGGCTAATATCGGACTTTGAACTTGATCTGGACAGGACTGGGATATTTTCTCAATATCCAATTGCTCTTTTATGTAAAGCTCTTTTTTTATTTCTTTTTAAAAATCATTTTATTGGGCACTTGTACATCTTTTATCACAATCCATACTTCCATCCATTGTGTCAAGCACATTTGTGCATGTGTCAGTCCAGGTAAACAAGAGAAACAAATTCATAGACATGCATATGAATATAAGGGTATGGTTTATATATAAGAGGAAGAGGACATTAAGAAAGCAGCCCAACCCAGTCCAGCTCAAAGTCATAAGTCTGATATTAGCTCATATGCCTGATACCAGTCTATAATGTCTCCTTCAAACTCATGAAGTCACAGGCCAGTGGGTGCAGAGTCTCGGCGCCAGCAGGGGTCCCCTCATGGCTCCTCACTTCCAAGGCTCAGAGTCCATCAACAACATCCAGTGGTGGTAGAAGCAACTCATCACTGGCAGGGGTCTCCAAGTGGCTTCTCCAGCTTCAGAGGTCTGGTTCCATCAGAGTAAAGTCGTGTGGCTTCTCCTCTGGCTCCTCGTATGCTGTCATCTTGTCTTGTCCATAGTTCGTTATCTCTGAGACTAACTCCCAACAACTGGGGAGATAGCTTCCCATCCCCATGAGGGAAAAATCGTGAGATTTCCCAGAAGTCTCAGGAGAAAGCCATGCCCACATAGAGGCCTCATTGGCTACTCAATGGCTATCTCCAGATTAACAGGCTAGACTCCACCCCTACAGCTCAATCATGAAATTAACATAATCACATGACCACCACAGTGCATTTCTTGCCATCATAATTTGCAAAACATTTTCTTTCTTTTGAGCCCTTGATATCAGCTTATCATTTTCCCTTTCCTCCCCAACCCTCCCTCCTCCAAGAACCCTTGATAATTTATGAATTATTATTATTTATTTATATCTTACACTGACCAATGTTTCCCTTCACCCACTTTTCTGTTGTTCATCCCCTTGGGAGGAGGTTATATGTAGATCGTTGTGATTGTTTCCCTCTTTCTTCCCCCACCTTCCCCTTGTTCTCCTGGTATGGCTACTCTCACCATTAGTAGTGAGAGATTCATCTGTTCTGCTTTCCCTGTTTTTCCAGCTCTTATCTGTACCTGTGCACATGTTATGGTCTAGCCAGATGCATAAGGAAGAATTGGGGCCGTGATAGTGGGGTGGATGGGGGAGGAAGCATTAAAGAACTAGAGGAAAGTTGTGTATTTCCACCATGCTATACTGCATCCTGATTGGCTCATCTCCTCCCCTCAACATTTCTGTAAGGGGATGTACAATTGTCTCCAGATGGACTTTGTATCTCCACTCCACACTCCTCCTCATTCACAATAAGATTTTTGTTCTTGGTCTTTGGTGCCTGAGACCTGATCCCATCTACACCTCATGATCACACCAGCTGGTGTGCTTCTTCCATGTGGGCTTTGTTGCTTCTCAGCTAGATGGCCACTTGTTCCTCTTCAAGCCTTTTTTTGTTCCTCTTCAAGCCTTTAAAACCCCAGACATTATATCTTTTGATAGCCGGGCACCATCAGCTTTCTTCACCACATTTACCTATGCACCCACTTTGTCTTCAGCAATTGTCTCGGGAAGGTGAACATCATGGAATGGCAGGTTAAGGGGCTGAGCCCCGGTGGCGTAGTGGTTGTGCGCGGAACTGTGGCCCACTGGGATGCAGGTTCAATTCCAGTTCCACAGGGGCAAAGGCTGGGCCTCCTACTCCCACCACTCGGGCAGTGAGACCCTAAAAAAAAAAAAAAAGGAATGGCAGGTTAATAGAACAAATTGTTCTTATATTAGGGGAGTACTTGAGTTGAGACCCAATGTCCCTCTGCAACCTTAATTCTTAATATGTCGACATAATAAGCACATAATTCTATTCCCCTCTCATTACATATAAATATATTTACATATGTACAAGCCTGTATTTAGACCTTTATAGATGTTCTTTGCCTCCTTGTTCTTTTCTCTATTTCCTTTTACTATGAAAGAGCTTTATATGAAAAAGTAATTGTATATAAGGAAAATATCCCAACCCAGTCCAACTCAAATCCATAAATCTGATACGAGTCCATAAATACAATTCTAGTCCATACATCCTTCTTCAGACTTAAGAAACCACATACAACGATGCAGAAAGATCAGAGGCTAGTTGGGTGCAACGTCCTGTGGATCCAGTGACAGTAGACACATCTCCAGGGCTCAGCGTGGTTCACTGGCATGAAGGTGAAAGCAGAGAGAGGGGAAGGTTCCCAGAGCCCTTCTTATGTGAAGGCCACCCCCACAAGGAGACACCATCAGGCTGTGACCTGATTGACAGGCTAGACTCCACTTTTCCACTTCAAGATGGCACGAAATTATGTAACTACCTAGCCTCCTAATTATTGCATATATCCTTCCTCTTCACAGAAGTTAAGGGACCCTGATCTCACAGTGGGCTAAGTGTTGGACTATGAACTGTAAAACTGGCAGTATTGGAATATTTCAGCTGCTCTCAGGAAAAAAGATGAAGCATTCTGCCTCTGTAAAGATTTGTAACCTCAGAAACTCTAAGAAGTATGTCTACCTTGTCCTACAGGGCTTCTGTGAATTAGAATTGATGAGATGGGAGTGGATTTGGTTTTGGAGTCACCCAAGTTAGAGGGGTCTGTACTCCAGTTAATAAGCTTACTCTCCTTATCCTCCACCCCGATCACAATCAAAGAATGCTTCTTTGTGTGTTAAAATATTTTCTTGACTTTTTAGATTTGTTTATCCTCCTAAATGACTTCAGGAATGTTTTTTTAAATCCACTTTGAAAATATAACTTGACATTTGTAAAGAAGTCACTCTTCCAATATAAACTAAATTCTTTTTCTTTTACTTTAATAAATTCTTTACTCTTACTTTAATAAATTCTTTACTTTTACTTTACTTTCTTTACTTTTACTTTACATTTTAATTTATTAACATTTATATCAAAAAGATAATCAAGCTAAATTAGCTATTAGCTTTAAGAAACTGTAGTTTTCATACAGGTAATTTATGTGATCAAAAATAAAAAACAGGTAGTTATTTATCTAGACTTTTAACATTATGTAATTTCTAACAAATGAATTAATTTCTCCCCTGTGAAATATGAATGCATGCATTTATTTACCTGTGATGTTTCTTATGGAAATACACTTTAATTTGGAAACATTTTATAATAGAATGCTATGATTATTTTCCACTTTATTAAAAAGATTTCTAGCTACATTCAAATTTGGATTATTAAATAATAAATAATCCTTCCTTTTCTTTATGTCTAATTTCCTTGAAGTGTTTCCAGTTACAACTCCTGATCATAAAAATGCAAATATAACATGTAAATAATATTCACTTAAAATTATAGTCACTACAGATTTAAATGAAAACACAATTGCCTTTCAGCTAATGTCAAATGTAAATCATACCATTTAATCAAATGAGTATATGTAATTTTTAAAGAAAAATGTGTATGCATAAAAACAACTAGTGTGTTTGAGATTGTGAGGTTTATGAACAAAAAAGATATGGGTTGAATGAATACTATGCATAGAATATGGGTTACTGAATACTATGCATAGAATTTTATGATTTCAGTGATTCTTCAGACATTAATACTGACTTCTTACAATGATATAAGCAATTACTAAGCATATCCTATGAAATACCCGGAACACAAGTCTGGTGTAAAATGATAAGTGGGGTCTGAGGGGCTGATAGTAATCAAGTCATGTTCTTATTTTTTTAATTAAGTAATCATTTTATTTTGGCAACAAGTGTGCAAATGTGGTCTGCATACAATTGACATATGGATGGATCATGATGGAAGTTGTATAAGCCCACAATAAAATGATATATTAAAAAAGGAGGGAGAAAGGAACTTAAACCAAGGACTTAAATAGAAAATATTTGGAAATGAATATGGCAACATGTGTACAAATATTCTTGATACAAATGATGTATTGAATGTTATAAGAGCTGTAAGAGCCCCCCAAAAAAATCATTGGGAAAAAATTATTTTATTGAGGGCTCTTACAGCTCTTATAACATTCAATACATCAATTGTATCAAACACATTTGTACATATCTTGCCATCATTGTTTTCAAAACATTTTTTTGCTTGAGCCATTGGTATCTGCGCCTCTTTTTTCCCTTCCTCCCCTCCCTTTCCACCCTTGCGAATCCCTGTTAATTTTTAAATTATTATTATTTTCATCTTACACCATTTGCTGTCTCCTTTCCCTTATGGTTCTGTTATTCAACCCCCTGGGGTGGTGGTGGTGACTATAAAGTTGACCAGGGTCCCTGTTTCTCCCCCTTCACCTCCCTTACCCCCCTCCCACCACTCTCATCAAGTCATGGTTTTATTAACTTAGTAAGCATTTATTAAATGTCTATTATATGCTTAAGTTGTGTTATGTTCTGGAGATTTTAAAAAATGAAACCAAATTCTGTCTTTTTAAAAGTTTATCTACTAAAAAAAAGTTTATCTACTTAGAGAAAGAGACATATTACAAATACATAGAACACCATTTGTAGTAATAGAGATAGTAAACGATTCTGACAATTACAGAAGAGGTTAGTGAAGCTTTCATAGTGGATGTTGACTTTGTGAAGTGGAAGATAAAGGACATGACCACATATATTCAGAAAGCTGTTTACAAAAAAAAGAAAGAAAGAAAGGAGGAGGCAAACAAGAAAAGAAGGAAAGGAAAGGGAAAAAGGCTTTGATGGTGTGATGGAGCCTGTGTCAACTGGACCTTCATTGGTGAAGGTAGCGGTGGAGCCAATCAGGTCACAGCCTTAAGACCCTTCCCTGTGGGTGGAGCCTTATGTACAGGAGAGAGGTCTTAAACTCAGTGAAATTGCCTTTCATCCCTTACCTTCTACTGGGGCTGGATCCTGCCAAGACTTCATGGGTTCTCTGAGTTTCAGCAAGTGCCTAACATCTAGCAGTGAGTTCTTCATATGTGGTTATTTTTGGAATAACTTGGAAAACGAGTAGGATTTTATCAGGTTCATCAATGTCCTGTTGTTTTTGGCTGCCTATCACAGGGGCTGGCAGTGGACTGCAGACGGTGGATTCATTCACTGATCTGAGCTTCATGTGATTCTGCATTCACACACCTGTGCCACTGTCGCCCCTCCCCGCCTTCATCATCCTGCTTCTTGTTTATCCGCCTTTTCGGCTACAGGCTCAGGAGAAACCTGGTTTAAACCAGACAGGAGGCACTTACTTCTACAACTGTGTAAGCCATTTTTCCTTTTATTTTTTAAAAATTAATACATCATTTTAATGGGGACTGTTACATGTTAGATTATAAATGATTATTGTTTTCATATCATATTTCATATCTTACACCAACTGCTGCTGTCTCCCTCCCCCCATGTTTTCTCTTACTCTTCCCCTGGAGAGGGATGTATGTTATGTGTCAATCATTGCAATTGGTTCCCACTTTCCCCTTTTCTCTCCCCTTCTGGTATCACTATTTCCATTCACTTTCCTGATTCCATGTGTCCTGAGTGTTTTTGTAAATGAACAGGGACACAGAAGAACAAGAAGCACACAGAATGAATTTACGTAGCTGTGGCGGTCAGATGCTTAAGTTAATTTCATGATTGAGATGTAGGGGTGGAGTTTAACCTGTTAATCTGGAGATAGCCATTGAGTAGCCAATGAGGCCTCTGTGTGGGCATGGCTTTCTCCTGATACGTCTGGGAAATCTCACCATATTTCCTTTGTGGAGATGAGAAGCTATCTCCCCAGTTCTTGGGAGTTAGTCTCAGAGACAATGAATTACGGACAAGACAAGATGGCAGTGTCCAAGCTGCGACAGGAGTTGGAGGAGAAGCCACATGGCCTTACTCTGATGGAACCAGACCTCTGAAGCTAGAGAAGCCATGGGGAGACCCCTGTCAGCGCTGAATTGCTTCTACCACTACTGGATGCTGTTAATGGACACTGAGCCCTGGAAATGAGGAGCCATGAGGGGACCCCTGCCAGCACCGGGACTCTGCACCCACTGGCCTGTGACTTCGTGAGTCGGAAGGAGACATTATAGACTGGTATCAGGCATATGGGCTAATATCAGACTTATGACTTTGAACTGGACTGGGGTGGGAGGCTTTCTCAGTGTTCCATTTCTTTTGTATATAAACCATTCCCTTATATCTATATGCAAGTCTATGTATTTGTTGCTCTAGTCTACGCGGACTAACACAACAGAGAAGCTGTCCTTTCTTTTATTCAAACTTAAATTTGGGAATACATTACTGGTTGCATTTACTCAGAATATTTAAAATTTGATAAATAACATTCTTGGAGCAACATTATCTAAAAAACCAGGTGTAGGGCGTAGTGTTTGTGCATGGGACTGCGGCCCACTGGGATGGAGGTTCGATTCCAGCTCCATGGAGCAAAGGCTGGACCTCCTACTCCCACCACCTGAGGGCAGTGATGCCCCCCCAAAAAACAAAAAAGCAAAAAACAAAAACCAGGTGTAGTAAAAATATAATTGGGCTGAGCCCTGGTGGCCTAGTGGTTGTGTGCGGGACTGCAGCCCACAGGGTTGATGGTTCAAATCTAGCAGCAGCTCTCCAGCACTCCCACCAGGGCAGTGATGCCTATATATATATTTATATATATATATTCTACAAAGCAAAGAGCAGAGACCAAAACAAATTCCAGGCTAGGCATTCTTTATCAAAGGTGTGTCCTTGATTGTCAATATATACCTGCATGCAGATAATCAAATTGACCTTGAATGTGTTTCCTTGAAGTTTTGATTTGTATTCAAATTCTAGCTACACATGAGCCCCCTTCTCTTTTCGGTACCTGTGTACATGCTAGAGTCTAGTCTGAATTGACACGCAGCACTGAGGTCATAAAAGTGGGGGGTGAGGAAGCCTCAAGGAACCAGAGGAATAGTGTGTGTTTCATCAATGCTTTGCTGAACCCTGATTGACTCATTCTTTCCCAGCGGCTTCTCTCGAGGAATTGTTCCATTGTCTACAGATGAGCTTTGGGTCTCTGTTCCATCCTTCCTGTCTTGTTCTCAACAATATGTTTTTGTTTGATTGTTTGCTATGTTTTTCTGATGTCTACTACTCGGTTCAATGACTCCTCATGACGCTCTGGCAGTATGCTTCTTCCATGTGGGCTTGTTGCTTCTGTGCTGAATGGCCGCTTATTTAACTTCAAGCACTTAAGACCCCAGATGCTATATCTTTTTTGCTGAGCACCATCTTCCTTTTTCATCACATTTGCTTATGCACCTATTTTGTCTTCAGCAATTGTGCTGGGAAGGTGAGCATCTCAGAATGTGGATTTGTTAGAACAAAGTGTTCTTGTATTGAGGGCGTGTATGAGCAGATGCCCAAAGTCCATCCATGACTTCAGGATTTCACTATATATTATTGTGGATTAATGCATTTGCATCTGTACACATCTATGCTTACACCTCTATTCATTACTCTGCTTCCTAGAACCGTCCTCTGTTTCTTTTTACCTTACTCCTGCCTCACTTTCCCCCTATTTGTGCCTCTTAGAACTTCCACTTAGTTAGTTTGCTGTTCCTCTGACACCCCCAGAATCTCTATCTCCTCCTTGCTGTTGACACTAATTTTCTTGTAAGTCATTTCTTGATATAAATCCCTTTCTAAATACAAGCACACAAGAATCACGGGTTTTGGCTGAGGCCCGGTGGCATAGTGGTTGAGTGTAGGACTGTGACCCACTAGCTTGGCAATTCAAATCCAGCAGCAGCTATCCAGGAGCAAAGCTGACCTCCCACTCCCACAAGAGGGCAGTGATGCCAAAAAAAAATCACAGGTTTAGCTTCTCTAGAGAACCTAGTTTAATTCTGATGGACACATTTATATTTTTCCAATTTCTTTATTCAATCTTTCATTAAAGACCATTTAATTCCCCACCTTTTCCATTATTATAAAACCAAACCAAACTCACTGCCAGCAAGTCAATGCTGACTAATCGCGACCCCTGTGGGTCCCCAAGACTGTAGAAAGTCCAGCGTTTCTCCTTCAGGACTGCTGGTGGTTTAAGAACTGCCACTTACTCTGAGGGTCCGACCCCAATCCCGACTTCGTGGACAGCTGACTCTCTCCTCAGGGGAGTTTGCTCTAAAGGACAGCACTGAAGCTGCAGCTTGGGGAGTGAGACATGCCTGATCAGAGCACATGAGAACAAATGAAGGGAGAGGGCAAGAGAATGGAGTACATCCTGGGTCTCAGAGCCTTCAGGACGATATTCCCACTCAGAACAACTGAGGCAGAGAGAGGATCATATGGCTTGCACCCCTATGAATCAAGGTATCTCTCATTGAAACAAGGCCCTGTGGAGACAACAATGGAGAAGGCGAGTCGGGATTGTACCCTGTCTGATCCAACCATGCCATGGCAAAACACTAAGGGTGTGCAGCAGAGCATGGAGTTCCCAAGGGAGTACCGGGGGTGTGCTTTGGGACCAGGGTGTGGCACCCCATCAGACTCAACTGGGGGCCACTCCTGGAGGTCAATGAGCAGGCCTTGAACTATTTGCAAGTTTTTATTTTGTTATTATTTTTATTCTTTTTTTTCTGCCATCACTGCCCTCTGGTGGTCATGGGAGCTACCAAGCGCTGCTCCTGAGAGCTGCCGCTGGATTTGAACTGCCAAGCCTGTGGGCCACAGTCCCGCACTCAACCACTTACGCCACCAGGGCTCAGTCTTATTTTTATTCTTTTTACTTATTTGTATATATATTTTTTGGACATGAGTTTGTTGTTGGTGGTGGTGGTGTTATCGTTGTTTTGTTTTCTTTCCTTGCTTCATCTTGGGAAGCCTGCTTTTTTTGTAGCACATATTGTTATCTGTGCAGGTCTATCTAGATAAGATAGGCTGGATGAACAGTCTGGAGAAGAAAAGGACAGTACTGATGGTTCAGGGGTAGGGTGGGGGTGGGATGACATGGGCAATGGAGAGGAGAGGGAAAGGAGGTGGTGTTGACCAACCCATGGATAAGGTAACAACAAATGATTCAAGATCAGTGACAAGGTGGGTGTGAGAGGCCCGATAGGGACGAGCAAGAGTAATGCAACAGAGAGAAAATAATGAACTCCAAATGGAGGTTGAGTATGATAGTGGAACAAGAGGAAAGTAAAAGGAAATAGAGGAAAGAACTAGGGAGGTAAAAGACATTTACAGAGGACTAAATAGAGGCATGTACATAGGTGAATATATTTATAATGATGTTGGGGAAATAGATCTATGTGCATACACTTAGAGGGTTAGTATTAAGACAACAAATGTGCACTGGACCTCCACTCAGATATTTCCTCAATGCAAGAACAATTTGTTCTATTAAATTACCATTCCATAATGCTTACCTTCCTGACACCATCACTGAAGACAAATGGGTACATAAGCAAAAGTGGTGAAGAAAGAAGATGGTGCCCAGCTATCAAAAAATGTAGCGTCTGGGGTCTTAAAGGCTTGAAAGTAAGCAAGCAGCCATCTAGCTGAAAAGCAACAAAGCCCACATGGAAGATGCACACCAGCTTCTGTGACCACAAGGTGTCAAAGGGATGCTTAGTCAGTCTTCATGAACTAAAAATCATTTCATTGCATGCCCACCTTCCTGATATGCTCGCTGATAACAAATGTGTGCATAAGCAAATGTGGTGACGTAAGTTGATGGTGCCCGGCTATCAAAAGATGTAGTGCCTGGGGTCTTAAAGGCTTGAATATAAACAGGCAGCCATCCTGCTCAGAAGCAACAAGGCCCACATGGAAGAAGCACACCAGCCCTTGCAACAACAAGGTGTTGAAGGGATCAGGAATCAGGCATCAAAGAACTAAAAATTATTATGTCATTATAAATGAGGGGGAGTAGAGATTGAGGACCCAACATCCATCAATAGGTGACAGCCTTTTACAGAGGGGTTGTAGGAAGGAGACGAGCAAGTCAAGGTACAGTGTAGCAACAAAGAAATATGCAACTTTCGGGCTAAGCCCCGGTGGCGTAGTGGTTGTGCGCGGAACTGCGGCCCACTGGGACGGAGGTTCAATTCCAGCAGTGGGGCTGGGCCTCCTACTCCCACCACTGGAAAGCAGTGATGTCCCCCTCCCCCCCCCAAAAAAAAGAAATATCCAACTTTCCTTTAGTTCTCAAATGCTTTCTTCCACCATCATGATACCAATTCTGCCTTGCAAATCTGACTAGACCAGGAGAGGTACACTGGAGAGGGAAACAGGTAATTCAGGACAGATAATCCTTTTGGGACCAGGGGTGAGAGTGGTGATGCTAGGAGGGTGGAGGGAAGGTGTAGTAGAAAGGGGAAACTATTGTAAGGATCTGCAGATGATCTCCTTTCTGGGGTGCAGACAATGGGGAGGTAGGTGAAGGGACACATCGGACAGTGTATGATGTCAAAATGATGACAATTTGTAGATTGTTAAGGGTTCATGGGTGAAGGGGAGGCAGGAGGCTGAAGGGAGGGGAGTACTTAAAAAAAAAGAACTGCTAATTATGCAGACTGCAACCCAACAAATAACCACTATACCATCAGGTTTCCTGCAATTCTCTCTATATAGGGTTTTTTAGTAGGATGCCTTAAGAATATTTTCACTTTATAATTTTATCAAAAACCATATAGCCTTCCAAAAATATTTGACACACAATATTTCTTTTTTCTCCTTAAAGATAAAAAATGTGACCATTCAAAGTCTATATTCTTACGAGGAAGCAATCAGCTAAAGTAGAACAAGAGTGACTTGTTGCTTTTAGGTGGGGTCAGTGTACTCCTGCTCATGATTGCCCTCGTGTTTCTTGTTATCGGTTTCCTTTCTTTCTTTCTTTCTTTCTTTCTTTCTTTCTTTCTTTCTTTCTTTCTTTCTTTCTTTCTTTCTTTCTTTCGGGGGGCATCTCCTGGAGAGCTGCTGCTGGATTTGAACCATCAACCCTGTGGGCTGCAGTCATTATTGGCTTTTATTTGAGAGACCTACATGGAATTCATGGACCTCCAAGTTTGCTTGGCCTACCTATCATCTAGCAGCATGTTCCTCATCTGTGAATAACTAGGAAAATAACTGGGATTTTCCTCTCTTCCCCCAACCGTAGTTCCAAAAGGTAGGAAAAGCTGTGTAAAGCTAGAAGATTTCAAAAATGTAGCTTGACTTTGAAATTCAGCCAGCAAATTGGAGGTAGAAAGTGGGAATCCTGATGCAGACATCAGGTGATTCTTTGCTCTGCCATGCCTGTTGCTGTGGGGTGCTGGAAAGTTCTTCCTGATTCAGAATGACTCCTCGTGGAACACTGGCACTTCCTCACACTTTCTTGCCTGTGATCTTTACAAAAGCAGACTTCTGGGTTTTTCTCCCACAAAGTCACTGGATAGGTGCATGTGATTAATCTTTTGATTAGCACCAACTATTAAAATAAATGTTATTTCTCTGATATTGTCTGAGGAATGCATGGACAGAAGACTCATTTGTATAAAAATTTAACTACTGCAAGCATGAGGTTAAGGTTCGAAGCTTTTCCAACAATTTTTTATTCACGAATGTTAGGTCACCATCCAGACATTTTCTCTGCCCAATTCCATGTCCTGTTTCTTTGATCTCTCACCAATATTAATCCTCAATACTGGGTTTCATAATGCCAACTTAGCATCTTATTGGAAGAGCCAACAGATATGTATGTGTTCTTTGTTTGCGAAGTTAATGTCGCTAGAAAAAGCATATTTCTTGTATGTATAATTTGATTTAATAATGGAAAAAAATTACAAATTAATTTATTTTAACGGAAGACAGAAAGTAAAGCTTTTTTTTTTTTTTTTGTGGGGGGGTATCACTGCCTCTGGTGGGTCCCGGCCGCTGGATTTGAACCGCCAAGCCCGCGGGCCACAGTCCCGCACTCAACCTCTTACACTACTGGGGCTCAGCCCAAGTAAAGCTTTTGTTTTCAGCTTTTTTCATTGTCATTTTAGAGGGTTCATTTACATGACAACATCTTCATCTCATTTTCTTGAAAATAGTGTGCTTGACTTACTAAAATGCAAGATGTCTTAAATTGGGCAGGTTTACCTGTTTATGTTTCTGACTGTGACTGTATTTTCTAAAAAGAGAATTATAGAGACTTTGGATTTATATTCTATTAAAATAATTTTTGTCAAGTTAATTCTCACTCATCATGATCTTATATAATTTACTTGCCTTTAGAACCCAACTGTTCCATATTGAAACTGAATTAGCATTTCTAAGATATCTCTTTTTTTATATTTCCCCTTTTTATTGTCATGAGTTTTCTGTTTCTGCTGAAATTTTTAGATGTATCTTATTTACTTATTGAGAATGAGCTAAAGAACTGATTTGAAGCAAATGAGGCAAATTAGAAAACAAAATTAAAAGTACTACCTCATAACAATAATTTATAAATTATCAGGGGTTCATGAGGGAGTGGGGAGTAGGGAGGAAGGGAAAAACTGAGGAACTGATAGCAAGGGCTCAAGTCGAAAGCAAATGTTTTGAGAATGATGAAGGAACAAATGTACACATGTGCTTGACTTATAATGGATGGATGGATGGATTGTGATAGGAGTTGAACAAGCCTCCCAAAGATGTAAATACTGATAATGTATGTATGTATATATTGTGATTAGAGCTGTATGAACCCCCCAAAAATGATTTACAAAAAAAGTAGTACCTCCTTGAACAACCGCAATCTTTGCCATCAGACCAGAAGAATTGAATGGTGCCCAGCTATCAGGACTGCACTTTTGAAAAAAGATTCTACAAAAGTCTTGATCAAAGGGGGAACATGCAGAACAGAATTTTAAATTCTCATGGAATCCACTCTCATGACATCTGGATCAACCCTTGAAACTGCTGCCCTATGATGAACTTTAAACCTTACTAAACATCCCCCAAAGTCATCTTAAAACAAAATAATTGTTTAGCTTACCTAGGAAAGAATGTCTGCCCTTGAATATGATGCACTTTTAAGATATGTCTATCTGGCTTCAAGTTGCTAGCAGCAACAGAATTAATTAATTAAGAACTTTAAAGGGAAGTGAGATTATGTTTAAAGGGGAGGAACAACTCAGGAAAGGTTGAGAATGGTTACTCAACTCAAAAAATTAATCAATATCGCTGAGCACCGGTGGTGTAGTGGTTGTGTGCGGGACTGCAGCCCACTGGGTTGGTGGTTCAAATCCAGCAGCAGTTCTCCAGGAGCAAGCCCGGGCCTCCTACTCCCACCAGAGGGCAGTGATGCCCCCCAAAACAAAAAAACAAACAAACAAAAAAGAAAATAGCTTCTCTGTTTAAAAAAATTAATCAATATCACTGAATTGTATGTGTTCAGACTGTTAAATTGGTATATATTCTGAACAACAACAGACGTAAAATAAGTTATATAAAAAACCTAAATGCAAATTTCAGATGTGAATTTTTGTTTGCTACTTTTATTTCCTGTGCTTATCTCTGAAAGCTATATGTATAAGCAAAAAGCTTATAATTAGTTTATGCATTTGTTAGCTTATATTTCTGGATGATCTGGGTGTTGCTTAAGTGTAGTGGACACTGAAAGCAAAGTAAGCATCTAACGTGAATGGTATTCCATAAAGACATGCATTTTTTTTATCTTTCTTTCTTTTCTTCCCAAGTGACAGGAACCAAATCAACTACTTATCAAATGATCAAGGGAAAGGTTTAAAACAATGCTCTATAGTAAAGAATTTATTTAAAATTAGTAACATGGACTAAGCAATGGCACTAATGACAGAAGTATGTTTTCTCCAGAGAGATGATCGATAGTAATCTGGACCATAGAATAACGCGGGTATCTGGAAGATAAACAGCGTACATTCAGGAGTGGACTTGGGCTTGGGGCTTAGCTAACTCCAAGCTAAAAGCAATCCATTCTTGCAGCATGGTCCTGCGCGGCCGTTGCCTTCATGAAGGATGCACAGAAGACCTGGCTGCTAGAGCAAAGTGTGGGAAAGAAATGACTTGGTGCTCAGCTTCCAGGAAGAATGGCATGTGAGGTCTTAAAGCCGTCTTTTCAAACAAGCAACCATCTAAATGAGATGTCAACTAAGCCCATGTGAAAGAAGCACACCAACTTGGAGAGCTAAGGTGTGTAAATTCTAGAATCCAAATCCAAAGGAGGGACTAGTACCAGAGCTTAAATTGTGAGACTCTGGTGTGCACAAGGCCATGGATGGCAATGGAAACCCAAAATACATATTCAGAATCCACACAGAGAATAAACCTCCAGTGATTTTCCTCTAACTATAGTTCAAGGTAGAAATAACCTGAGTACTAGAGAGTACTGAAGAGATGACTATAACAGATTACAATGATACATCTGACTTGAATGGTTAAAATCTTCTCATCTGATATCTCCTTTTGGATACAATTTGTGTTTGATCTGTTTTGTTTGTTTGCTTTTTAAAACATTTTTTGTTGTTTTCTTTTTCATATTGGAGTTTGTCTTTGCTGTATTTTGAAATTGCTGGGTGCCTTTGACTTTATGTTATGTATTTTTTTTCTGTTTTTTTTTCAGTATATACAACCCAGGATAGGTGAGTCTATAAAGATAATTACTAGAATAAGAGTTCCTTGGGGCTTAAAAAAAAGAATTCCTTGGGGTATGGTTCGTTGGGATGCGGACATTAAGTGGGAGCTGTTATTAATGAGCTCAAGAAAGAAGAAACTGTTTTAAAACTCAATGTGATAGTGATTGTACAACACTGCTTCAGATGATTGAATTGTGGAATTATATGATATCTGCATTAGCTCCTAATAAAATGGTTTTGGGGAAGAAAAGAGTTGAACTAAAAATCTTCACTTTTTGAGTGGAATTTATTCCTTCAATGTTTATTTCATTGAATGATTTTGAAAAGCATTTCCAAGTATTTGAATATTTTCTTTTAGCAGAATTTTTGGCTGTGGCCTTTTTTAAATGCTCCTGTGTTTGCATGAATCTTCTCAGCATAATGTTTTACTTATTTCCTAAGTGGGAAACATGCAATATGTTAGATGCCAAGTCATGTCCTCTGTGACTTCTCTGTTTATGTGTACACTTCTCAATGTTTTAGTCTATTTTGACACACCTCTTATGAGAATAGCTAAAAATAATGTTAGTTAAAGAAGATTATTTTCATCACAAAAACAGTTCTATGAAATCACCTATAATTTATTTGTAGTGGCAAATGACTAGAAGCATATATCTAAAACAATTTTTGCTGCTACTTTAGATGGGATTAGCACATATTTTCTCATAATAAGAGAGTGAGAGGATCACTTCTTTACTAATTATAAATTATACATAAAGTAATTGAAATATTCTGAATCTTTGCATCAAAATCTCACTCCTTTAGTATCCAAATTTAACAACCCCAGTCACTGAATATAGAAATTGAGCAATCTTTCCTAATATTTTTTGTTTCTTTTATGGGTTTTTTTTGTTTTGGGGGGGAGGGGTATCACTGCCCTGGTAAGAGTAGGAAACCCCCAGCCTTGCTCCTGGAGAGCTGCTGCTGGATTTGAACCACCAACCCTGTGGACTGCGGTCCTGTACACAATGACTACACCACTGAGGCTCAGCCTCTCCTATTATTTTTAACACTGACTTTCTAGAACATTTTTAAAAACCACTTATGGTTTAGGTTAAAGCTCATGTCTTATAACAAACATGAATTTCAAAAATAAATAAATAAACATGAATTTCTCATTTGGTACACATGAAAGACCTAACATTTTACTAGATAGGGTAGGTAGCATAAGGAACACAAGTTTGGGACAGAATCTGAATTCAAAGCCTCATTTGGCCACCGCTAATGTGAACCTTAAACAGGACCTCTATCTCTTCTGTAAAATGGTGGTAGTCAGTGTGAGGATTAAATGAATAGCTAATGTTTACATAAAACTTATGCTATACTATGCATTGTTCTTAGTATATGTTAACTAAAGAAATTTTTATACAACATACTTAGAAGGTAAGTACTATTATCTTCAATTCAAAGAAAGAGCAACTGAAACCCCCAACAGTTCAGTAGCTTGTGCAAGGCCAAACAACTAGTAAAATACAGCTGGAATTTGAACAAGAGCATTCTGTTGCAAAACCCACTCTTAATAGTAGCATATCACCTCTCTAATAAATCATTCATTTATTCCAGAGGCTGACCCAGTGGTGAGTGTGCCTTTTGGCTGTTGGCATGGGGATGCATTCAAGCATGTCTCTATAGCTGTGGATTGATGGAAAATTCTATTTTTTACTAGATAGCCAAATCTTGCTGGCACTACAGATCCCCCTCTTTTAAGTTCTTACATTAAGGGGGGGGGGAAAAGATAATGTTGTCAGGAGGATGTGGAAACTGCTCTCTGTCTCCGCATACATTGTTTTCTTTTTAGCTAATTCAGTTTTGAAGATGCCTGGATTCTCCCATTCACTTTATGAGTAATCATCTCTGAGACTATTTCACAGCCTTTAATGTGTACTAATGAATACAGATGCGAGTGCAAGGAAGAAGTAAAATCTGCATAGGAGCAGATTTTAAATGACTCTTTAAAGTCATAGACTGTTCGGCAACATTTATGTGCCATGTTAGAACTTCAAATTAACATACATGATATTTTAATTTGCTGTTCTCATAGTTGATGAGTTTAGAAATAAAGTAACTAACAAAACAAACTCTGATGGGGCATCAGCATCCCCACCCAAGGTCCCACCCGCACAGATGCTGCAGTGAGCACCAGAGAGTGTGAGCATGTCCTCGTCACACACATCTGAGCCCAAACTCACTTCAATGCTTACTGTGGGAGCTCTAACTATAGCAGAGTCAAACAATGGAAACAGTCTGGCACTAGAACAAGATTGACTTCGGTGGACAGGAAGGGTTAATTCCGGCTCATGGCACTAGATAGTGTGGTCCACTATCAGAGGAGGGACCCAGAGAATCTGGCAGAAGGGTAAATCAAAAGTGTCTAGCAGTCTGTGGGAAAGCCCAGCTCCCTGCTGATAACTTATCTGTCTCTTTACACTGGAGCTGGTTCATGGTATGTAATGCATAATCAGTCTAGCTTATATTTGTGGCCTTATGGAGTACCTTATACAATTGAATCTTTAAATGTTTACATTATATAATGTAATCTTTCAATCTGACTCAAAGATACAGAGACCAAATGGCATCCAGTTAAGAACCATGTAACTTTATAGATATCAAATGCTTGCATTGTTTGTCTCAATCCCCTGACTTCTTTATAAAAAAAAAAGAAAAACAAGTAAACTTATTTATAGAAAATTTCAGAAAAACAAAACTAGAAAGAATAACTTGATTTATCCAAACATCTACTCACTTTCTCTGGCTCCCTCAATTATTTAGAAGCAGTTCTTAAACATCACAGCATATTTTTGAGCACCAATCTCTAGGAAATAAGAATTCTTTTTAAAAAATACTCAGAATATCATTATATAATCCAAATAAGCAGCACGGTTGGTGGTTGCCTTTGAGTGAGTCCGCACTGAGAGTGACTCCAGAGGTGCAGAGCAGGACAGCTGTCCTTCGAAAGGCCAAAGCTGAACCTTTCCAAAGTGGACTGCAAGGCCTGTCTACCAAGGCGGGTCTAGATGTGTTCAAAGTACCCACCGGCATTTCAGCAATGAGATGAGTGCTTAACTATTTGTGCCATGTGGGTACTCTAAAGTAAATAATAGTGATGACTTCACATACTTGAATACATTGTTGCAATTCAGACTTAGCCTTTCCCCTCCATCATCTTGTATAGTTTTCTTGAGTGGGAATTGTAGTAGTGTGCATATGTTGCAATTGGTTGATAGATCTCGTTTTCACCTGCAAATTCTTTTTCCCTCTATTTTCTTTTTCTTTTTTCCCTCATATTTTTTCTTTTATGCAATTTATAGGTTGAAGTAACCCATTCCACTTAAAAGAAATGAAAAGAAACCCACGGCTATGCTGCTGATTCTGACGCCGTGACCAAATACAGGGTTTCCAAAGCTGTAAAGTTCTACCACAGCAGACACCCTCCTCTTTTCCCGAGAAGCAACTGCGGGGAGGAGGGTGTGTGTGTGGGGGGGGGGGGGCGGTGAGGGTGGTGGTGCCCCCCTGACAGCAGCCCACTGCTTACCCAACGACGCCATTCAGGCTCTTGATTCTGCGCTGGTGCCCTAGTATCCCTATTCCCCGTTTACCCGCCCTTGGGCCCCTATTTTTTCATAAATCTGAAGTTGTATCTAGAAGGTTAAGTTTTCTCTTTTTCAGCGCGACCATTTTATTGATATTCTGTGTATTTCTGTCAGAGGCAAATAATGTTCTTCAAGAATGGAAAGTTTTCAGTGCGAAGTCTTACCACCCCCTCTGTCTCGTCTCAGAGGTAACGATCACCCTCAGGTAATGTGTGGGCATTTCCTTCTCAAACACACGCTCACCCTTCAGCTCACCGTTGTTTGTTGTTGAGTTTGGTCCTTGTCACAGCAACGCTATGCACCCCAAAGGCCTTCTACCTATCTGGCTTGTGATCCTCTTGCATTGGGTTTCAGCGCATGTGTTTCATGAATCTGATGAAGACTATAGACTGATTTCAAACATAGGGGCTAATATCAGACTTAGGACCTAGGATTGGACTGGGTTGGGTTGCTTTCTTAATGTACATACAGGTGCTCTTGTCTATAAAACTCTTATACGGCCTGAGTCCCCGTGGCGTAGTGGTTGTGCGCGGGGGTGCGGCCCACTGGGATGGAGGTTCAATTCCAGCTCCACAGGTGCAAAGGCTGGGCCTCCTACTCCCACCACCAGAGGGCAGTGATGCCCAAAAAACAAACAAACAAAAATAAAAAAAAAAACTCTTATACACATATGATTGTTTATGAACTTGTTTCTCTAGTATACCCAGACAAACACACTGAACTTACAAATGGCCAATTGATGGTCTGTTCCACAGTCAATTTCTGGCCTGGTTTTCCCTGCCGATATTGAGCTTTTCCATTGTCTCTCTCCACCGATATGTCAATCTGACTTCTGTGTTTCTCATCTGGGGATTTCCATGTATAAGTCAACGCTGGAGTTGTTGAAAAAGTATATGCTGTGAACAAGTAGGTCTTGAAAATTTTGTAATGAACTCAACAATTATCAATGCATCTTTATTGCATGTTTGACCAATCTTTGACTAAGGAAATTGGTGGAATTCTTCAATTTCTACATCATTTCCTGTGCTAAGCCAAGTTAATTAGAGAAACAAATTCAATGACACTCATATTAGTGTAAGATATAGCTTTATACCAAAAAGTAGTTATATATCACACAAACATCCCATCCCAGTACACCGCAATCTTTAAGTTCAATACTATTCCATAATTCTCTTCTCAGACTCACATAGTCACAGCAATGCTGCTGAATGCAGGGAGAGCACCAGCTGGTGGGTGGGTGTCAAGTCTTGTGGATGCAAGGGTGGTGGACTTATCTCCAGGACTCTGGCAGGTCTCAGAGTGACTCACCAGCATGAAGGTGAAGGCAGAGAGAGAAAGAAGAGTCAGACTCCAGAGAGCCATTAATCCTGGTCGCACCTCAAAAGGAAGTCAACCAGCTACTGACAGGCTAAACTCCACCCCTATCTTCTTACAGGTGATATGCTGGCATGCACCCCTCCCCCCACATACACACACACTTAGCTATCACATTATATTTAGTGGTTGGTGCATAACTTTGAATAGTAGTTGTATTGATTGGACTTTCTTGTATGCAGATAGACATTCTCCTCTCACAGACAGCACTGGACCTTAGATAAATCTCAACATACCCTCTTTGACAATGACTGTATCACCATTCCTCTCTATTGTGTCATTCCTGGCCTAGTAGACCATGATTTTCTGATTCAAAATGCCCAATACCAATACATTGCTATATATCTTTGTGTGCTTCATTTCATTTTTAATGACTAACATTTTCCTTCATACTTTGTTCATTCAAAGCTCCAATTTTTAATTGATGTCTGCAGCTGTTTATTCTCATCTTGAATCAAGCCCCATCAGCAAATGAAGAGTTTAGTGCTTAATTCTACAGGCTGTACTTCATATCGTTGCCATTATAGTTGATTGTATTTTGAGAAGGCATCTCTTCCTTTGTTGTATTTTGAATGCCTTCCGATCCGAGAGGCTCCTTTTCTGGCACCATCTCTGTCAATGTTCTGCTTCTATTGATGAGAGGTTTAGAGTCTGACAATATTTTGCTACTATCCATAAGGTTTTCAGTGGTCCTCAGAAATGGATCATCTATTCCCTCTTCATAGTCTGTTTTTACTCTGGAAGCTCCCTGAAACCTGTTCACTTTGGGTAGCCCTACCAGTATTTTTTTAAAAACCAGTGGCATAGCTGTGTTAGGCCTGGTTGACTAGAGAAACAAATCCAGTAACATCATTATGTGTGGATAAGTGCTTTATGTCAAGAAGTAATTGTATATCTAAAAATTATATATCCTAGATCGGTCCAACTCAGGTTCATAAATCTTATACTTGTCCATAAGTCCCTCTTCACACTCATGCAGCCACATGCAATGATGCAAAATGCATGAAGATCACAGGCCAGTGCTTACAAAGCCATCGAGATCTGAGGGCGCTGGAAACATGGCAGGGTTCCAGCAGATCTTTGGGTGTCCAGCAAGCTGGAAGGTAAAGAAAGAAAGAGAGGGTGACTGGCTTCCAGAGACCTATATATCTTAGTCACTCTCCCCAGGGAGAACATCAGTGTCTGGGACCTGACTGACAGGCTAAACTTCATCCATATCTTCTTACAGGTGCCATGTTGTCACAAAAAACCCAACCTTCCCAATAACCTCCAGCATCACAGCAACATGCAAGCCACCACAATGCGACAGACTGACAAATGAGTAGTGATTTAGCTACATAAGCACATGTATATTTTTATAAATTAGTTTTAAAGCATACTTGCATATCTTTAATTTTTATATAACTGAACTAGTATTAGATGTTTTGTATCATAAATTCATGTGATTTACTGTAGCAAAAGTGACATGGTCAGGAAGAATGGCAGTGCATCCCTTGTCAAAAAAGACATTTCCAAGTCCATCTTGAAGAACAATGCATCTGTGATAGGATAATGAATATCCACATACAAGGAAATCCAATCAACACAATTCTTTTTTTTTTTTGGGGGGGGGGGCATCACTGCTCTCCGGTGGTGGGAGTAGGAGGCCCAGCCCCACTGCTGGAATTGAACCTCCGCCCCAGTGGGCCGCAGTCCTGCGCACAACCACTACACCACCGGGGCTCAGCCCTTTCAACACAATTCTTATGCAAAATTTCTATCAGACTACATGCATGTGTTTGCAGTTTTTTGTTGTGATTAATCTATCAGGATCTAATTCACTCTTTTAAACTATGGTTTAACATTCCATTAATAATGAATCCCAATTTATTTACATTTCTCCACTTATGACATTCTTAAATGAATAGTCTTATGCCCACATTTTTGTGCATGTGTATTCAGGTTTCTCCAGAGCTGATAATTTAAAAGGAATGTTAAAATTGCTGTGGGGGGCTGGACTTGCACAGCGCCATGAAAGTCTATTGTTCCATTTTTTCAAAAATGTTGTAACTTGGTAATTAAACCTTTAAAATTAAATTATTTAATTGTAATGACAGATTATATTGAAAAGAAAATATTTAAAAGCACATTACCTATTACTACTTTTACAGGTGTAGTGGTTAGTGGCAGCCTAATTGGTCCTTCCCTCCGTGACCGCATACTCAACTGTCACAAGGGACTCAGTTCTGGGCTAGTCCCAGGACTGGTTGGATTTAGACCATGGTGATCCACAGGGGTTTAACTGACTGATATTAGGAAGTAGCTTGCAAGGTATTTCTCCTTGATTTTAAATATCTCACCAGGAATTGCTCCCTTGTCTATCTTAGTTTGCAAGTTCTGCTGAAACCTTCTTCAGCAACATAAAATAACTATTTTCTATATCCTCGAGGTATTGATATTTGTTGTATCTGTATGCAAGAACTGCTTTGCAGTGGTGTGCACATCTCTTCTCAACTCTGTTACCTCACACTAGCAAGCAAACAAGGTGCCTAGTCCACTGCCATGGGTTTGGTTCCAACTCACAGCAACCTTATTCAGAATTTGAGGCTGTAAATCTTTACTAAAGCAGATAGTCTCCTTGTTCTCCTTAGGAGTTGCTGGGGGTTTGAACTGTGCACCTTGCAGTTAGTAGCTCAAATCCTAACCTGCAATGGCCAGTGCAAGTCTATCACATTTGTTAGAATTGCTAATTATATGATAGTATGACTTATGTGCAATTTCACTGCTTGGAACCTTGAGCATAGAATTTAGATGAGATTTATTTTTTGGGGGGGTCATCACTGCCTCTGGTGGTTGTGGGCGCTAGCCAGTTTTGCTCCTCAGCTGTCACTGGATTTGAACTGCCAAACCTGCGGGCTGCAATCCCACACTCAACCATTTAATGCCACCGGGGCTCAGCCCTAGAT
Source organism: Nesogale talazaci (assembly GCA_004026705.1). NCBI lineage: Eukaryota > Metazoa > Chordata > Mammalia > Afrosoricida > Tenrecidae > Nesogale > Nesogale talazaci. The sequence goes on from PVJH01004539.1 coordinate 101,526, forward strand.
GAGATTTTAAAAGTATATACTTGCTGGAGTGTTAAGGATAGTTTTCTTTGGGTGGTGGAACTTCGGTTAAAAAATTTTGGTTTGCTCATTCTCATTGGTCTTTCCTTGGTCTGCTTTCTTTTATGGGTCTACACAAGCTTATTCTATTTCTGAGTTAAATAGAAATGTATATTTCATTAGTATGAGTGTGTGTAGGGGCTGGAAGAGTGATTATTAGTTTTATTCAATTTAACAAAGATTTACTGAGAACCTACAATTTGCCATAACTCATTCTAAAGCAGCAAGCTTACTCAAATATGAGTAAGCTTGTCTGGCCCTCAAAGACCTTAGATACTAGATTTGGTAGAAATATTCTGTTCAGTTGATTGTATTCTGTTTTAATTTGATTTTGTTAGTTACCTTTGTTGAGAAATTATTTATATTTCAATCACAGATAGTAGCATCATTGCATCTTGAAAATTATCCTCTAGAACACCAGGAGAAGAACATCTTCTCTCTATTTAAATAGATTGATTTAAGAGGAATAATTAATTTTTTGATGACAAAAGGCCTTCCAAATGTGACTTCAAAATGACACATAAAGTGTTTGCTGCAATTAATAATAATTTATCAAGGGGTCACCAGTTGGGAGGGGAGAAGGGAGAGTACAAAGAGGAGCTGGTACCAAGGACTCAAATAGAATGTAAATGTTTAGAGAATAATGATGGCAGCATGTGTACCAACCTGCTTGATACAACTGATGGATGGGTATAAGATCTGTAGGAGCCCCGGTAAAGTTATCCTAAAAATAAAAGCAAACAAATAAACAATTTGATTGTTGTGTGAGTGAGACTTTTTTTCTTGCTAGTCCTCTAGTACCTAGCAGGTTGGCCTGCATTCTCCTACACACATCAGTCATGCTTCCTTTAGTTGGGGGTCCATGTAAGGGTTGCAGCTACAAATAGATAGTGTGTGTAAAATAGACACTGAGAGCTCTTCGCCTTCTATCTCTTGCATTCCTGTCCTGGGTACCCATTTCCTGATCTCTGATAGTCCATCCTTCCCTCCCTACAGTGGTGAGAAGATGAGCACCATATGTTTAGAAACTGGACCCCAAATGGATACTTTAATGCTTCTTGGCAATAAAATAATATATAATGATGATGATAATAATAATAGTAATAATAATAATAGGATGTTTAGATTAATACTGAAAGAAGAATGTGAAGGAATGAAAAGGAAACCATGTGTCTCAGTCTTTGAAATAAATTGGCCCCAAATCCCTTACAACACAGAGAAATATGTGTCTCATGAGGCCAACGACACTAGACTAAACTCAGTGATAGTGATGATTTAGAATCTGGCATTGCCAAGTTTTTAGTTCTGTGTGTAAATTGTAACACCCCCACATCCATGGGATCTGAGTTACAAAAGATACTCTAACTCATCTCAGTCAACCTTCAAAGGAAAACTAATCAGAAGAGAGACTGGAGGAGAGAAGAGAGGACTAGTTTTATGTCTAAACTGTCAAGGCAGTGGTCCCTGAATTTAGTCTTTCCAAACAGAAAGACTGCTTATTGCTTTCCTTGTAGACCTATCACATGTCTGGCAAAGCTCCAAAAACTCAATTTATTCTCTAGGGTTTCAAAACCAGAAAAAGCCCAAGGAGAGACTTTTCTCATGGTCACTTAGAGGAAATGGAATGAACATCCTCTGCAGCTGGAGTTAAGAAAGAAGAACCTTGAAGACTAAGCAAACTTCTATGCAATCTCTGTGTTTGGGTTATTTTTAAATTTAAAGTGGAGCAAATTGAGAAAAACAATCATATGAATACTGTATAGAGAATGCTATGGTTGGTTGAAACTCTGCTGACCAGACTGAAGTTCCTAATAGCTTTGGGTAGTTTTTATGGGAATGAAGACTGTGTCCTCTCTCCTTCCAACCCCATTAAACTCTGTGAGAAATTCGCAAAGTCTTTCCTTCTTTTGACTGATTGATATTTGAGTGGAAGTTTACAATGTAAATTGGTTTCCCTTTCAACAAATCATACAGATTTTGTTTCGTGGCACCAGTTACAGCCCCTTCAGTGTCAGGGCACTCTTTGTGTTTCCTCCGTAACCCACCAAATTCCACAGTGCAAACGTGGTGACACTACAGGGCAGAGTAGAACTGCTCCCTGGGGTTTCTGAGGCTGTCAATCTTCACAAAGAGAGATGGAGCCTCATCTGTCTCTCACGTAGCTGCTTGTGGGTTCGAGTTGCTGCTCTTGTGGTTATCAATCCAAAGCATTACCCACTAGACACCAGGACTTCTTCCTTCTTCCCTGGTTTCCTCATTTCCATTTGCCAATATTTTCAGCCCTTTTCTACCTTCTGACCTTTGTATTTGGGAAAATGTTGCCTTTGGGGGGGAGCGGGGTTGTCTCATGCCGTTGCTCTGAAGAGAACATTCCTCATAGATGTTTGTTCACTTTACAGGCTTGTCTATTGTTCCACTGAAGGATGATCCTTGGGGATGGGTTCAGTTCCAGCTTTGAAGGATCTACGAGCCACAATCATAGTGGTTCTTATAGTGTCCATCAGATCAATAAGTCTTATGATTTTGAATTTCGGGGGTGCAGTTTACTTCTTCTACCCAGGGCCTCCCATTGAGATTTTGATTATTACATTCTTGATGCTTTGTGTAGAAAAGAGAGTGCATTTTATCTACCTTAAAACACTTTCCACCCCATATCTTGATTGATTTGAAAATAGAATACCTTGATGAACAATAAAGATGTAATTGATAGGATTTTCTTCTCTTTGTGACAAATACAATGATAAATGTATTAAATAAATAAAACTAATAAATGTGCTCTGTAATGACCTAAGAGCCCTGGTGTGCAGTGGTTATACTTTGGGCTGCCAGGTCTGAAGTTGGAAACTACCAGCTGCTGCTAGGGAGGAAAATGGTCTTTTCTACTTGCTGAAGAGGTAGAATCTTAGAAACTCACAGGGGCAGTTCTAGCCTTTCTGATAGGACTATTATGAGTCTGCAATGACTGGATGGCAGTGAGTTTGGATAGGGTTTGGTATAATAACCTAGTTGCCATCAAATAGAAGTTGTCTTTTGACAATCCCACGTATGTCAGAGTAGATGTGTACTCAAATGGTTTTCAATGGCTAGTTTTCCATAAGTAGATCACCAGGGCCTTCTTCAGAGCTTTCTGTAAGTGAACTCTAATGCCAACATTTAGTTAGCTGCTGAGTGCTTTAACTATTTGCACCCTTAAGAGCTCCACATTTTATAAGAGATTAAATGAAATGCCAGACTGAGCCCTGGTGGCCTAGTGGTTGTGTGTGGTGGGACTGGGGCCCATAGGGATGACAGTTCAAATCCAGCAGCAGCTCTCCAGGAGCAAGGCTGGGCTTCCTACTCCCACCAGGGCAGTGATGCCACACACAAAAAAATGAAATGCCAAAATTGCAGTGATAAAGAGATCGACTCCATTTTTAAAGAAACTTCTTTGTACAGGGCACTGTTTATAATGTGTCACATTTATTTTAACCCTCACCAAAAATTATGAGGATTTAATGCATTTTATGCATTAAAAAACAAAGATTAGGACTGCGGCCCACTGGGACAGAGGTTCAATTCCAGCAGTGGGCCTGGGCCTCCTACTCCCACACCGGAGAGCAGTGATGCCAAAAAAAAAAAACAAAAAACAAAGATTAGGAGGTGTCCAAGCTGAAAAGTAAGACCTTCCAGAACCAACACGCTTATCAGGTTCTTGTTGTTAGACACCACCAATTCAGTTCCGGCTCCGCAATTCTATGTCCAACGGAAGGAAACATTCCCTCATCCTGCACCATCCTCACAAACCTTGCTATCTCAGGGACCATTGTTGCAGCCCCTGTGTCAATTCATCTCAAGGATTGTGACCATCAGTGCTCACTTTCTGCTTTACCAAACATGATGTCCTCTAGGAACTAGTCCCTCCTGATAGTGACCAACCTACAGGGCAGTTGCAACATCCTCACTTTTACGGAGCATTCTCGGGCTAGTTCTCCCAAGACAAATGTACTTGTTCTACGAATAGTCCGTGGTGTATTTGATGTTTTCCACTGTAATTCAAATGCATCGATTCTTCCTGGGCTTCCTTATTCATTTCCTAAAAGGTTGGACTGCTAATTGCAACGTCAGTAGTTCAAAGCCCACCAATTGATCCTTGAGAGAAAGATGAGTCTGTCTGGCCCCATAAAACGTCACAGCTTTGAAGACACTATACAGGGCAGGTTGAGTTCCATTCATTTGAACAGCGTTGCTATGAGTCAGAGTCAAGTTGATGGCAGTGATGTTTAGTGAGTTTATGAGTTGGAATGTACCCAATGACAGTGAGTTTGTTTTCTAGTTTTTACTTGTGTGTGACGTAATTGAAAATAGCATGACTTGGGTCAGGCACACCTTAATCATCAGAGTGACTGACGCCTTTGCATTTTAGCACTTTAAATAAAGACTTTTGCAGTGAGGTACCCAATACAATGATTGTGAATCCAAGCAAAATTAATTTGGGGGGATTTTTTTTAAGAGTTCAGCTGCTTTATTGAACATGTTACAAAAGAGAGTTTAGTCAAAAAGATCAAAGCCCATGTCGTCATCAGATTCTTCAGACTCTTCTTTCTTGGCTTCCACTTTCCTCTCCTTGCCTGTGACAGCAGCGGTGGAGGGTCCAGGTCCTCCAACTGGTGCAGCACCAGCAGTGGGGGAAGGCCTCCAGCCCCTACATTACAGATGAGGCTCCCAATGTTGACCTTGGCCAGGGCGTTGGCCAATAGGCCGGGCCAAAAGGGTTCCACGTTGACGCCGACGGCCTAAATGAGGGTGTTGATCATGTCCTCCTTGACAGTCACCTCCTCGTGGTCGTGCAGAATGAGACCAAGTAGATTTAGGCGAGCTTGGAGACGGAGGTCATGGTGCCGAGTGCTGGGCTGGAGGCTGCCAGGCACAGTGCTAGTCCATGGATGAAGTGAGGGACTCACCCCAACGTGGCCTTAGCTTCCTCGGAAGAACGGAGCACCTTAACAGCAGCTGAGGCAAGAGCTGGGGGGAAATTTTTATTGTGGGTCAGATGAAGATATACAGAGCAAGTCATCAGTTTTACATTCAACAACCAGTCAACCCTCTGGTAGCCTCATTTTTTACCCATCTTCCACTTATTGGACATTGTCTTTCACTTCACCCAAGTTAGCACCCATGTACTCTCCAACTTATGACTTCTTCCTCTCTCCTTGCCCCTTGCAGTTCTGCTAATGATTAAAGTCTGTTTGTAATCATATGAAAACTTGAATTTTTTAAATAGCAGTGATCTCATGCAATCTCTGTTCTTTTGTTACTGACTCATTTCACTCAGGATACTGTCCCCCCAGTTCATTCATGCCATGAAGTGTTTCACCGATTCATATCATCTTTTAACATTGAGTGGTTCTCCATTGTGTGTATCTGCCCAAGCTTATTTACCCATATTCTACCTATGGTCATTTCATTGTTTCTATCTTTCTGCCATTGTCAATAGTCCTGCAATGAACATGTGCAGTACTATTATCTATTTGTGTTGTACTCTCTACTTATTTAGGACAGATGCCAAGTAGCTGGATTACGGAGTGATGTGGTACGTCTTGAGGATGTATCACGCCACTTTCCACAGTCGTGACAATGTTATGCAGACCCACTCGCAATGTGTGAGGATTTGAATCACTCCACGTCCCCTCCAGCATGTATTTTCTGGGTCTTTTAAAAAATCTTTCCAATCAAAGTTGAGGTGCAGTAGTATTTTATCATTATTTTGACTCATATCTCTTGAATGGCTAATGATCACGAGCATTTCTTAGATGCTTGTTGGCTGCTTGGATGTCTTCTTTGGTGACTTGTGTATCCTAGCCTCTGTCCATTTTAAATTGGAGTAGATTTCTTTTTTGTTGTTGCGTCTTGAAGCTTTCTATAGATTCTAGAGATTAGTCCCTTGTCTGATAGGTTATTACAAACAAATAAACCAAAAAATGTTTGCCAGCACTCGGGTTCTCGTTTTGCCCTTTCAGTGAAGTCTTTTGATGCACATAAGTACTGATTTCTAGGAGGCCCTCCAAAAACTGAAAATCAAAAAGCCAAACCCACGGCCATTAATTAAGTACCAACTCTTGGTGACTCCTGAGTCTGAGACTGGAGCTCTTTGTGTGAGTCCGAAACTGGTTTGTGATTTCAAACTGCTGACCTTGTGGGCTGTAGGACGGGAAAGGGAAGTGATAGATTATAATATGAACAAAATCACATTATTCACAGAGGGAAGAGGTGCTCCCATCTATGTCTGCTGCTGACACACAAAGACACTTTAAAATCTGTGGGACAATGAATTAAAAGATAACGGAATTCTCCTCTATTTTGAATCCCCTTTGTACAATTAATGGCTAAAACTTACGTGGACAATAAAGTGAAGAATAAGAAGAGAGAGAAATCTAATTGCAATCTAATATGGATTCCAGTTGTGGTTCTTGGATTGACCTTGATGGGCAGAGAGGAAGCAGAAAGGAAACTGGAGAAAGTTTGTGGGAAAAATCATTACAGTGAGAAAGGAAGGGCCTCAAAAGAAGTGAAGGTATTTTATTTTACATGTTGCCCCCTAAATGTTAGACTTTAAGCCACTGTATACAAAGTTTGAACCTGATTACATTGTCAGCATGAGCACCTGAGGACAATATCTAACTAATTAGATGACACTGAACAGCAACTAAGATTAATGAAAATTAAGACAGTATTGATAATCTGGTAATGGATAGAGAAAAATTGACCACACCTTTGCCACAAATCTGTTATGTAAGAAAAATAAATAAAACAAAAGATCTTTAAAATAATGTTTAAGCACTTGGAAAAACCAGTGAGTGATTTACAATATGCACTGAGTTTGAAGAGAATTGGAAGGAGGTTTACTTAAACCTCATGAAAACCATGATTTAGAGCATGGAGTGGAGCCACTAGTGTGGGCAGAAGTGAGAAAGGTTATTGCAAAAACAGCCTGTCTTCTGGTACCTAGAAGAAAACCAGAAGCAGGGAGGATCCCTAGTCAATCTGCGTGTCTCAATGACTATGTCATCCTAAAAAATGCAGGTCAACACTGGGCTTTTCAAAGTTTAGATGGATTTCACCTCCCTTTTCCTCCTTCCTCCACCCCCCACAAGAACCTATACCACCAACCTTTATAATCATTACAGGTCAGAATCTGCCGAGAGCTGGAATTGAGATTTGGAACAGAGCTCTGTGAAGTCCACACACCAGCTGGAGCAGAATGTCCAAGAAACATAAATTTCTTGGAGAATGACCCTCTATTTTGGCAGTTATGACTGTGAATAAGAATAGTTCAGAATGTCAATGTAGAACAAAGTAACAGAATTTCCCCACCCCTCCCCAGCCCCATCTCATCTCCATGTGTCTTACTTGTGTGTTCATCCACTACTCAAAATTACAGAAAATGTTGATAATGTTTAAAACTGAAGGATTTATCCCTTCAGAATTTAATGCTATAAAATAACATTAGACATTATTGGGTTATAGGCTAAATTATTTTGTTACCTTGAAGATTTCTCTTTTTAGCAATATATTTCTGTGGAATTCTCCTAAAATGGTACAATAAAAAGCACACAGTACTTTTAGAACCTACTAAGGTTTACACCTTGAGTAGTTCCACATTCAGATAGAGAATTGGAATCACACATCAGCCTCTCTCAGAACCTTTTGCAACCAGGAGCCCTCTGTAGCAAAGGGAGACAAATGATGAGTGGTATGCCTTTGAAACCTCACTGATTTATTCCGTTGGGCAATAACCAGAAAGTACCGAGTGGATTTTAGCTTATTCTATGATACACAAATAGTTTATAATACACAGATCCTATAGGTGGCACACATTGAAGAATGTAGATTCCGCTCTTAAAGACTGCAAATGTTTTGATTGTGACCTCAGCTTGAACAATCCTATAAAATAAAACTTCCAGGTTTTTTTTTTAATCTAGAAATTTCATTTTGGCCTTATCACTCTTTTTCATATCCTTTAGTTACTATCTGAAACTGAAAGGGTAACTATAAGTAGAACACAACTTAAGAAAGAGAACTCTCCTTGGAACTAAAGATTTCTCTTTTCTTCATTGGAGCTAACGATTTAAGTGCTAGTCGATATCTGCCACTTATTTAACAATATAGGCAGATACATTTAACATTGGATCCTCCATTTACCCACCTGCAGTAGTGTTTCTGCTTGGAGGATGTTAGCTCATGAATTTGAACAATGTTGTGTGTCTATTACTGTGCTGAGCCCTGAGTTAGACACTCTTGCAGTTGGTTGCCATCAAGTCAATTCTGCCATAAAGCAGCCCTGTGCCACAGGGTTTCCTGGACTATTCATAGCAAAGACAGTTCAAAATTGGACTGTATTTTTGTCAGAATCATCTCAATGACACCTGAAAACCATCTTCACGGAAGCAGATTACTAGGTCTGTACAATAGAAGTGTCCCCGTGGGTTTCCAAGAAAGCTAATCTTGATAGGAATAAAAAGTCTCATCTTTTTCCTGGGCAATGGCTGCCAGGTTTGAGCTGCGTACCCTGTGGTTAGTGGCCCAACATGTAACCTAATACACCACCAGACTTCCTCAGAGGAGACACCGGGGTTCGGAACACAAGCCCTTAACATACAACTCTGCCTTCAGGAGACTTAGTCCAGGGAAGGAAACAAACATTGAACAACTGACTGTATTATAAAGGAGTGAACTATCGTTTTGATGAGTGCCAAGAAACAGCAGCACAGTGGAGGTTGGCACCTCACAACAGAACTTTCTAATCTTGTTCCTGTGTGTCCTCCATAATAAATTGTATGTATTGCATCATAGATTCAATCAATGGTTCCTCAAATGGAAACTGTGTTGTTTGGTGGCTGGAGAAATTGCCAAAAAGCCAAGACCCCAGCTCCTTTTGCCTATCAGAAAATCGACAGAAATCTTTAGGCCAGTACACTAGCAGAGAGGAGGGGGAATGTCTCATGCAGTATATACTTCATGTTAAGAAGTTATCTCCAAGATTCAAGGTTAGAGCTACTCTTGGGTATGTAAAAACTAAAAATTTTATGCATGCATTTTTTAATACTGTTTTGATGTCTTATTCAAAACTTAAGTCCTTTTGACAAGGGATTCCATGCACCCATCCCCCAACCTTCTTTTAAGAAAGAGGCTAAGAGCATGAAGCAGCAATTCAAGTGCCATTGAGTGAGAGAGATCACTGAAATGAATCTAGTTCAATTTTGTGTCATTCACCACATTTTGATGTGGAAAAAAATTAAAAGTTATCTGGACTCATAACTGAATGGAGCTTTGTTTTGGTGTTATTCATCAAATCAAATGACTATCCTGCTGCAAGCCAAATTAAAAATGGAATATTACAGACCCCAGAGGTGGCCTGTCACGTTTGATAGACATTTCTTAATGCTTCACCTGATGAACTCTTAAGTGGTGAGGGCAAAATATTACTTTACAAGGGCTCAAACATATCACTGCTTGAAATATCTAGTCTATCTCATGTCTTAAGACCAAGAAATGAAAAAAAATAAAGAAAGAAGTGACTTCCTTTGGGAAATGTTATCAGTCAGAAATAAGGCCAGAAATACTGTTGTGTGATTCATAAACTCCGGCTTTAGGGAACAGTAGTGTGATGAGAGAATGGGAAGAGAAAGAGAATTCCCACATGGCCAGAGAGGGGCAAAAAAGAAATAGAAGGGAAAAAACTTAAAATGTAATGCTTCTCCCATAATAACTGTTTCTTCCATAGTAGAATGACAGGGAGTCTTTTTTCTTTTTTTTGTACAAAATTTCAATGAAAATATAGTCTGTAAGGATTTAAAACATAGTTCTATCTTTTTTAATGAAATACACCCCCCCCAAAAAAATCCTGATAATCAATAATCAAAAATATCCCAAACATGGAAGGGATAGTTAATGTGTTAGAAAAAAATAGAATTAAGGAAGAAAAACAATTATGATTCAAAAAGGCTTACAGATTGGAAAAGTGAGCCAAAGCCAAGAAGATAAAGCTAATGACTGATAAATTAAAATGCAAATGTTAGAGTTTCAATTTACTGACAACAGCTCTCCCTACTCTGGCTTTGGCCCTGATGATGATGCTCACCAGCCCCACTCACCCCCACTCTGGCTCTGTTCATTCCCTGTTCCCCATCGGAGCTAATGAAAGCTGGACTTCTTCAGTTGTTTTTAACCCTCTGCTGCCTAGTTGATTCCAATTCGCCACCACCCTTTCATAGGCTCTCCAGGGCTGCAAACATTACAGAAACAGATTACAGCACCTTTTTCTTATGGAGCCGCTTGGGACTACAAGCCACTGACCTTTTCCATTACTGAAAATCCTACAAACCAACCCCCGCCATTGAGTAGATTTTGACTCCTGGGAAGCCTACATAGGCATTTGTAGGACCATAAGTCTTTACTGGAGCCAACAGTGTCATTCTCCCATGGAGCAGGTAATGGGTTTGAACCACCTTGTAGTTAACAGCCTACTGCTTGGTCCACTGTGCCACCAGACCCTAGCACCTGTCTAATTACAGCACCATCTGTGTTAGAGAAACCACCCCTAACTCATCATCACGGGTCCAGGAAGCACAACTGTACAGCGATAATTAAAGATCATAATAAAGTAAAAAAAAATATGAGAGAGAGAAATAATCGAGTCAGACACATTTCATGGTAGCATGCTTTCTTTCTGGGAGGCCATGATATCAACAGCCAGGTCCACGCACAGCACAGGCAGGAAGCTGGGAGCCTGAGAGCATGGGGAGGGTGGGGGGGAGTTAGCAGGGAGGAAGTTAATTGCTCACCCAGGCTTAACTCTACTCCGGTGCATGATTACAGGGACCCACACATCACAGGAAGAGGATGTATAGTCCGCATTCACATCACTGGAAGGGGATGTAAAATGACAGGAAGGGGATGAGCTATGGGTGTACACATAATAGCAAGGGGAGGGACTTGTGATAAGAAGGGCGGACCCTAGACCCAATATTGTAGCCTGACCTTGGTCATCCTTGGGTGGGCTTGACCTCCCAGAGCTTCTATAAGGAAGTACTTTACTGCAATCCTTCTCAGAAGGGAGTGGGCCCTAATTTAGGGTGGGACAGATTATACAGTCTAATGGCTCTAGATAGCTGATTACCCTTAGGGTGAATAGCTCCTGACCTACTTCAGTTGACCTTCAAGTGTAAAGTCATTTGCCACGTGTAGCAAGTGACTTGGCTTAAGTTTGGCATATATTTGAGGAAGACAACTTGAGATAAATCTTTCTGTTTCCCACACAACTGGCCAGTTCTTCACTTTAAAGAGATTTTTTTTAAAAAGAAAAAGAGAAATATCAAGTCTGTTGCTCTCAAGGTGATAATTCCAACTCATAGCAATTTTACAAAACAGAATAGACTTGCCCCGGAGGTATCCAAGACTGAGAATGCGTTTTATGCTCAAACTCCCCTGCTTCATTACCCCTCCCCACCAGTCCGTAGACGCTCCTCTTTCTCTTCTGGTGGAATGATTTTTTGTTTCTTGAGAGTTAAGCGAATGTTTGCAGAGCAGATCATCAACTTTAATAATTTAATAATTAATAATCCAATAATTTGTACACATTTTGTTTCAACATCTGTGGTAATCACTTCACTGTACCATCACATTCCCCATTTCCTTCCTGTTTTTCTTATTTCCTGTCCTCATTTCTCCCTAACCCTGTGAATGTTGTCCTTGAGTAAATGCTGCCCCTTTGATGATAAATAGTGGAATATACCACCACAGGGGTGAGTTCAGTTATAGACCTAAAGGATGATTTTAAGTCAGGGATGGGCAAACTCTTGAGACCAAAGAGTCAATCCTGCCCCTCCTAGCAACTTTAAAATCACTCTAGAGCCTTAAATATACTTTTCCAAACAAATGAAATCACCATGATCTGAAATAATAGCCTTCAAATGTTTTCAATGTTACTTCAGAATGGCCCATTCACACTGTAGCAACATATAAGTTTCTATTGTGTGATTAATTGACTGGTAAATGGTGGTTTTAAAGGTTATGCATATTAAAAAGGAGGAAATGAAAATTGTGGATTTTCCCTTTCTCAATATAGAAACTTTCTTGTAATCTAAGGCTTACCAGTTGAAGTGATAATGAATTATTGGGAAAGATTGCTGTGGCAAAATCAATGAATGCGCCACATACAATACAGAGTGTGTATAGATTGTGCAATGGATAAGCAATTCTTTTGGTTTCAAAGTGAATGTGGGACAGACGTTCTGGCATCATTCTGTTCCTTCTCTAGTGTTGCACTCTTTTAGTTGCTCATTTACTTTTTAAAAAAATCATTTCAATCTTATCACAATCCATCCATCCATCCATGTGTCAAGCACATTTGTACATTTGTTGCCATCACCATTTTCAAAATGTTTTTTTTCTACTTCAGCCCTTGGTATCAGATCCTCATTTTCCCTCCTCCCACCCTTACCTTCCCTCCCTGACTAACCCTTGATAGTTTATAAATTACTATTATTGTTCATGTCTTACACTGACCAATATTTTCCTTCACCCACTTATCTGTTGTCTGTCCCCCCGAGAGGGGGTTATATGTAGATCATTGTGATCGGTTCCTCCTTTCTCCCCCCACCTTTTCCTCTGCCTCCTGGTATTGCTACTCTCATTATTGGTTGGTCCTGAGGGATTTATCCGTGCTGGATTCCATGTGTTTCCAGCTCTTATCTGTTATCTGTGTACATGCTCTGGTGTAGCTGGATTTGTAAGGTAGAATTGGAATCATGATAGTGGGGGGAGGAAGAACTAGAGGAAAGTTGTATATTTCGTGGGTGTTTTACTGCACCCTGACTGACTGACTCATCTCTTCCTTGTGACCCTTCTGTAAGAGGATGTTGAATTATCTACAGATGGGCTTTGTATCTCCACTCCATATTCCCCCTTATTCATAATAATATGATTTTTTGTTATGGGTATTTGCTGCCTGATAGCTGATCCCATCAATATCTCATTATCATACATGCTGATGTATTTATTCCATGTCTCTCTTTGTTGCTTATTTATCCTCAAGCCTTTAAGACCCAGACACTATAACCTTTTTGGTGTCAGCATCACTGCCCTCTGGTGGGAGTAGGAGGCCCAGTCTTGCTCCTGGAGAGCTGCTGCTGGATTTAGACAGCCAAGCCTGTGGACCGCAGTCCCGCACACAACCACTATGCCACTGGAGCTCAGCCCCACTATAACTTTTTTTTTTTTTTTTTTAGGGCATCACTGTTCTCAGGTGGTGGGAGTAGGAGGCCCAGCCTTTGCTCCGTGGAGCTGGAACTGAACCTCTATCCCAGTGGGCTGCAGTCCCGTGCACAACCACTACGCCACCAGGGCTCAGGCCGCCACTTTAACTTTTAATAGCTGGGTACCATCAACTTTCTTCACCACATTTGCTTATGCACACATTTTGTCTGTGATTGTGTTGGGAAGTTGAGCACCCCAGAATTCCAGGTTATTAGGACAAAGCATTCTTGTGTTGAATGAGTATTTGAATAGAAGCCCAATGTCTGTCTGCTACCTTAATGTTAAACCTATAAATAAATGTGCATAGATCTATTTTCCTATCATTATATAAAATATATTTACATATGAATAGCTCATTTACTCTTTTGTCATTATTAATCAAGTTCCACTTTAAACTAAGTTTGCAAATGATTATGTATCCCTTAACATTTGCAAAGATTTGTCCAAATAAATTCGAAAGGATGATTTGAATAAGCCATACTCTCAGCCTTAAGAAAGTTGATGGAGAGGGCTACTAATTATCTCAGGTTCAGAAATATTATTATTTAAAAAATAAAATTAATTTAAAAGTCATTGCAGATTTATAGAAATATTGTAAAGATGATACACAAAGTTCCCTTATTTTGGTGATGCCATATTTGTGGGGAGTTTTCTGTTTTTGATTTTTATTAATATTTTTTGATTGAGTCTGATAAGGTGCCAATGACTGTCCTCTAAGTCTGTTTTGGGGATTCCTTGGGGACTTCACTGCTCTGCCCCTTTTGCTGCTTTGTTGCACTACCTTCGTGTTTTCCCCTAGTGTCTCTGAGTATGGGGAGGACCATATTTATTTTGTTTTTCACGTGCGTCGCGGTCTGGGGTAGAGGTCCGCTGGGGGACACGAGAGGGGGACAGAGGTCTCCCTCACAGAACTCTTCCACCATGGGCCTGCCCCAACTGAGGCGGACGGGCGACCCTCACCGCCCCCCTCCCCGAGCATATTTGTTTTTTAACATATCTTTCTTTCATGATCCTTCACTCTTCACCCAGTCCCCTGTTCATTTTCTTCTCTTTCTCTTGTTTTATTGTTGTTAGGTGTCATGGAATTACACCCAAGTGTCAGAGACCACAAATATAGCAGGTGAAACACTGTCTGATCCCGTGCCATCCTCACAACCCTTGTTTTCTTTGACCCCATTGTTGCATCTTCCACTTTTCACTGACTCTGAACACGATTTCATTCTCCAAGAACTGGTCCTTCCTGATAACAAGATGAGGTCTGTTATCCACCCTGACTTCTAAGGAGCTTTCTGGCTGTTCTTTTTCCATGATATATTTGTTTGTTATTCTGGTAGTCTGTGGCATATTTGATATTGTTTACAAACATTGCGATTCAATTCCGTCATTTTCTTTATTCATTGTCTAATTTCCCCATGCATATAAGGTGGTTGAAAAGGAACAGTTTTGAGAGCTGTCCATTTTTAGGCTCCTATTTTAGGAGCCTCGGTGGCATAGTTGGCAGGAGTAAGCTGCTAACTACTAGGTCAGCTGTTCAAAACCACCAGGCACTCCACAGAAGAAAGATGAGACTTTCTACTCTCTTAAACAGTTACAGTCTTGGAAAGCCGGGAGAGTTCTATGCCCTATAAGGTTGCTGCATGGCAGTGAAATTGTTTTGTTTTTGATAGCATAGTGAGAAATGATTTAGGCTGTTAACCCCAAGGTCAGTAGTTTGAAACCACCACTAGCTGCTCTGCAAGCTCCCATAAATATGTGTAGCTTCAAAACCCACAGGGGCAGTTCTCCGTTGAGTCAGAAATGAGTCAATGGCAGAGAATTTGGTTTTGAGTTTGTTTTTGTATTGTTGTTGTTTTGAGGGGAGGGGAGTGTGAGCTTTGTTATAAACAATATCCCAATGTTACATGACTTCATGTTATAAAAGGTCTAAGCTAGTGGTGGTCTCGATGTGGTCTTCTGCTGGGGGCATGCACTGTTTTCTCACAAGTTCAAAACAGTGACAGAGCCTATTCTATTGGTAGATTCTTCGAGGTTCCTCTAGCATCGCACCAGCTTCTGTCATAGCATTTTGCAGTCGTTGGATTAAGTCTGAGGCTGCCTCCCAAGGGGTGGACTGGTAGACCATGAAATTGATTCCTGCCCGCAAGCACTGCTCTGCAAGTATTTTCCCTATACTCTCGCAGGCCACCACATTGGTGCTTTTTAATAGCCATTCACGCGTAGATGCATCTTGCCATTTCAATGCTCAACAAATGCTTCGACATGATGCTGAGTCCTTATAACTCGCAATCTGTGCCAAAACTCCCGAAAGGGCCACACTGTGCCCAACCTCGTTCTTTCCTGGCTACTGCCAAGAACTCCAGGTTCTGGGCATTCCCGTTTGTGAACTCGGGGGCAACAGCTTCGTTATCCACAAGGCCCACTTCAGGACTCCTGGCCGGCTGGAACTGATTGAGAGAGCCGAACATCCTCGCGCAGGGTTTCTGCAAACAGACAACAACGCCCAGAACCACGGCGAAGAGCCATCGTTGAAGAGTCGGGAAAGCCGCGTCCTTCGTTCCTCCCTGGGGTCTCAGCAGCGCGCCGCCACAGACATAATCTGGTTTTGTGTTTTATAATTCAGCTTATACTCCAAGACCTTGTGTTTTGTTTTGTTTTTATTGGAATGTAGGGGGTGGGGAGCATTGACAGGGAATAAGTTTGCACTCTCAATATCAGAATAGCTTTTGTGTTAAATTTCAGGAAACTTATAACTCTTATCCCTCTTTTAGTTAGATTTTTAAAATATGGTCTACTAAATCAATGACTAACTATAGAGCCTCTAGAGAATGTTAAATTCTAAAAAAAAAACCCACCATTTTATTAATCTCCTTGACATCTGAGAGCTGATTTTTAAAAAATATTATTTATTTTAATAATTTTATTGGGGGCTCATACAACTCTTATCATAAGAGTTGATTTTTATTTAAATGTGAAAGCATTAATTTATTCATCAAAATAGATAAAATAAAAGTCTGAGAATAAATGTATATAAGACTCAAAAATGTTTGGGACTATCTCATTGACTCAAGTGCTTTCATCTATGGTCAGCGTTCTTTTCTTTTCACTAGGACAAAATCCCTCTTTAACCCAGCAAAGAAACACCTACCGATGAGTTAGGCTCCCAAATGCAGCAAAGGATGAAAATTACCTGTAACTCCAGAAAAATTTGGCTGCCTCATATGTTCCTAAATTGGAATATGACCATTGCACCAGGACTAAATCCCAACCCTGCAGCAGTGGCATCTGGCTGGGGATTATCTGACTCTGGGGGTTTAAGCTGAAATCAATCTCAGAGTAATTAGATCCTCCTCAGGGACTATAGGGCATTGTGTAAATTGTAACAAAGATTTAACCAGCGAGATTTTTTTTTTAAATTATAAAAGTTTTATTCTTTTTATAGATTGGAAATGAGATATTTAAGTGCTTGTCTACAAGTAAAAAGTGTGCTAACATTTGTGCCATGTTAGTATTATCAGCTGTAGATATAATTGATCTGTTCTACAGATAAGTTATAAAATTGGAAAACACTAAGAAATTTTTAAGAGAAGTAAATGTGGGAATGATTATTTGTAAGTATACATATATTTCTTTGTTCTGCAAATGTATTCAGAGCAAGGAACTTATATTTTTAGTTGATAATTCTTGTGTCATTAGGGGGGAAATCTAAAAGCTATGTCTGATTATCGATTAACTGAATTTATAATAGTAATCTGAGCTGAATACTGTGCCATGTCTCATCTTCACGCTTCGATTCTTTGCTTTCTGAATTTGCACCTTTCTCATCATGGGCTGCTGAGAGGGAAGCTAGCAATGTCACGTGAGGCTTGAAGCTTAGACCTCCTAACACTAAGACTCCAGTCAGTAGCACATACCTTTGTTGAACCGACGACCTTGGTCAGAAGTGCAAGTAACAGGGAATGGCCAAGAATTATGGTTCATTACTAAAAACAGAATGCAAATGTAGGAGAATCTGAATGAGCCAACATTTGGGACAGGGAGACAAAATCAAGAGGGGAAACTATAGAATGTTTATTTCCTTTGAACCACAGAGATAAGGTGACCCAAGTTTCCAAGTAAAGCCTAAATCACAAATCGCCTACTGTTACTGGTCCTGTCAGAGGCCCCCTCCTCATGCTAGAAGCATTCAAATGAGAAAAGACACATGCAAATAACATCAACTGCAATTAGAAGCAAAGTGACACAGGGTCTAGTTAGCTCCATTTTGGGAGTAAGCCTGGTTTGGGAGCGGGGGGGGAGGGTGCAGGGTGAATCTGGGAGACGTTGGCATTGGAAACAAAATATTAAATCATGAAGGAAAGAATTGGAGTTATAGATTTCTTGCCTTGTTCAATCATTTGTTCAAATAACTTTGGAATGGGCAGTTGTGGAAACCAGATTTCTCCTGCCTATCAGTGCAAGTGGCTAAAGATTGTAGTGATTGTCTCAACTTATTAATAGAATTTTTCTAACTTACCCTTACTACAACAGTTGGATCGACTTAGAATGGGAATAGAAGCGAATTAACATTCTACACCAGTCAATGGACTCTCCCCCATGGAAGTTGCCTAAGAAAAGTAATTTCCAGGCTGAGCCCTAGTGGCGTAGTGGCTGTCTGCCGGACTGCAGCCCACAGGTTTGGTGGTTCAAATCCAGCAGCAGCTCTCCAGGAGCAAGACTGGGCCTCCCACTCCCACCACGGGGGCAGTGATGCTCACAAAAAAAAAACCAAAAGAAAAGAAAAGTAATTTCCCAAAAGACTCCTCATTGCACCTTAATTGTCTTCTCTGGGAAATTCCACTTCACTCCACCCCTCCAGTTCCTATATCACCCGTCTGTTTTGGATGAAATGAGGTCATATCTGTGAAGGTAAAACAAATTTTTATGTAATATGCATCACCGGTTCCTCTTTACTGACTTATGTACTATTACACTTTTTTTCCCTCCAGCCATTCTATTGCCAAGTAAATTACATGCCATATTATTCAATTGTTCAATTATTCAATCATATCACAGAGAATACAATGAGGCACAATCAGCCCTACATAAATTTTTTTTCAGCCCTACATAAATTTTAGAGCACCACCCTGAGAGTTAAATCGCCTTTATGATGATTTGTGCAATAATAATCCATTCTTGTGCTTCCTCCCAGCTTCTGTCTTCATCAGTTACTCACAAACTCCCCTTTCCCTCCCTACCTCCCCAACGCCTGTGCTCCCTATATCTTCTTGTATCCAATATTACTATTATGCATCCAATCTTCCTGTGCTTCACAGCTGGGAGACCTAACAGAAAACAATAAAAAGCAAAATCATGCTAAGAGGTGAAGGGTAAAAACGTCACAGTATACAGACAAAAATGCTAATCAATTTGCTGTAATTTAGGAGCCAATATTATGTCATATCATTCCATAATTCAATCTCATCAAGCCTAATTGCACAATGTCTTGCATACTAGTGCATGTTTTCCGAAAGTACTAACAATGCTTAAGAACGAAAAGATAACCAACAATAATCAAAAAGCCAGGAAATAAATTTCTGTCATGGAATCAGTAAGAAACACTTGCTCCTAAAATAAATTCATGTCCCATCTATAAGATGGTCAACTGGCCAAATGCGGAACTTGATCCATCATAATCTGGATTATAATGGTCTCTGGCGGAAAGGAAGGCTGTTCAAGACTCTTGCCTGTAGCTAGAGCAGATCTGCTAGTGGCTCAGTCTGACCAGGTACTCTCCAGGTGGGTTTTGGATGCTCACCATCCTCCATAGCCCTCCACAAATTGGGTATCCATCATTTTTGCTCTGAAGCTTTTCTCCTCACTGTATTCATGTGCTGTAATTGTCATCTTTGGATTGCACAAATTGGTGTGCTTCTTCTGTGCGGATAGCATTGGCTCCTTGCTTAGATAACTGCTTCTTTGAATACAAGTCTTTAATACTCCGAGCACTATTCTGATTGATAGCTGGGCACCCTCTACTTTATTCACCACACTTTGCTGTAAGCACTCTTATCTTCAATGATCATTTCATTAAGGTGAGTATTAAGCCGGGCTTTGATGTACAACCTGATTGTTCTTAAATTGGGACTAGCATTTACTGGAAACCCCAAACCCATACCTTTTTTTGGGGGGGGGAGGGGGGGTTTGGGGCATCACTGCCCTCTGGTGGTGGGAGTAGGAGACCCAGCCTTGCTGCTGGATTTGAATCTCTAACCCAGTGGGCCGCAGTCTGGCACACAGGCACTATGCCACCGGGGCTCAGCCCCTCCCATTCCTTTATAATATTTATTTATTTATAATTAATTTGTTATAATTTGGGAGCCAATATTGTGTCACATCATTCCATAGTTCAATCATGTCAAATCTAATTGCACAATGACTTACATATTCATGCATGTTTCTGAAACATACTATTTTTCCTGGACTTCTTGACACGATCTCCCTTATGTCTCCCCTCAACAACCCCCTTCCCCAGACCCTTGTTGTGTTTTCCTCCCCTGTAGGTTCAACATCCCTGAGTTTCATTCTCCAAAAAACAAAGAAACAAATGCACAGCTTCAAGAGGGTGAGCGCCACAGGTGGCGCACCTCTGAGGTATACTATAATTATTGTAAATGAGCAGAAGCAGACTTTAACAGAACGGTTGTGATAGGACTGCCAGATAATCCACGTCTTAATTCAGCATACCGGGGTTGATGTTTGTTTGATGTTTGTTTACCAACCAACGGTAAGTACACAGCTCTTGACACAGCTGTCTTCTTCTACCTCAGGTTACAAGTGTCTCGGGTGGAGTCCAGTTTCCCCAGAGGAGTTTCCATTTAGGTCTCACAGATGTAGCCTCTGGAGCAAGATGTGTACCCTGAAGGTCAGGAGTCAGTGTCCCAAAGGCACTGGCTTGGGTTCCCGGGTTACCAGCCAGAAGCAAATAGACCAGTTCTTCTCTGTTGCTGCATATCACTAAAGACCCTCCCTACCTAGTGATTGCCAAAAGCATCCTCAGTCTCCCTCCTTCCAACTAACATGCACCTAGTTAACCCAAACTATCCCCTCTCCTCCACTGCCCCTCCCATCAATGAGCCGCTTCCCTCTCTCTCCCAGGGACCTTACTTACCCGGTTCGCATGGCTACCACTCAGCAGACAGCATTCCTTTACACTCTCCACCCTCTCCCGGGATCATGTGGTCACAGCTGTCATGAGGTGACCTCCCACCAAGTGACCCTCACTATACTTACCTGGAGCAGATGGTGTGGGGGTCATTGGCACTGGTCCCGTTCTCTACCAGGCTGCCCAGAGCTTGTTCCTTTTGGCTACTTGTTTGTACTGCAGTGGACTCAGACAGTGTTTGTTCTCTTGTGCTTGACGAACTTCACTCAGGCCACTATTACACTTTTATAAACAACTGTAAGGTTTAGTTTTTTTAGACTGTATAAACAATGAGGACAAGAATAAAAATAGTCATGAGGAGAAGATGAGCCAGTCAGGATGCCGTATAGCAACAATGAAACATACAACTTTCCTCTAGGTCTTGAATGCTTCCTCTCCCTGCCACACCCTTCATGATCCCAATTCTACCTTACAAATCCAGCTAGACCAGAGGATGTACTCCAGTACAGATAAGTACTGGAAACACAGGGAATCCAGGACAGATGAACCCCTCAGGACAAGTAATGAGAGTAGTGATACCAGGAGGGGGAGGGGAAGGTGAAGGAGAAAAGGGGAACAGATCACAATGATGTACATATAACCCCCTCTCTGTGGGATGGATGACAGAAAAATGGGTGAAGGGAGACATCAGCCAGGGTAAAACATGAAAAAAAAATTATAAATTATCAAGGCTTCATGAGGAAAGGGGGGTGGGGCATGGAGGGAGGGGAAATGAGGAGCTGATACTAACTGCTGAAGTAGGAAGAAAATGTTTTGAGAATAATGACAACAAAGGCAGAAATGTGCTTGACACAATGGATGGATGGATGGGTTGTGATGAGTTGTACAAACCTCTAATAAAATGATTTTTAAAAAGAATAGAAAATGTTCTAAATTTTTCTGTGGTGATGATTGAACAACTTTTGTTAATATTATTGAACTATTGGATTGTATAATTTGTTAATTATATGCCAATAAAACGGTTAAATATCAATAACTAAACAGATAAATAAATAATCTAAAAAAAGACACTGAATTTCCAGAATGCACCTGTTATTATTATTTTTTTTAATTCATTTTATTGGGGACTCATACAGCACTCATCATAATGTATACATACATACTTACATACATACATACATACGTTGTGTCAGTAGTTACATCTTTTCTGGGATGGGGTGGGGTTCTTTTTGTTTTGTTTTGTTTTTGATTTGTGAGAAGTAAGCCAGTTTTATAGGGCAAGCAAGCTTAGGCAATTAGCATATTGTGATCTTCAAAATTAAAAAGTGAATGGCAGCACAGCTGTAAGTCTGGCTTCAGAGACCAGGGCTGTTTACAGTTACAAAGGCGACAAACTACAAACCCCAGGCAACAAACTGCAACAGAGTTCAGGCATATTCGGCCTGTAGCCAGGTCAAGCATGTCTGGGCCGGAGGGCTCCTGACAGGTCCCCCTTTCTTATTTTTTCAAGTAATATCCTCCCGGGAACTCCACCTGTCTTAGGTTGTCAGGACGCACACTCAGTCCTTACCCGTCATCGGTCAATGGCCTTCTAATGTCACCATGGCCTGTCTTAGGTTGGTAAAGAGTGCTCCTGATCTTACCCGTCATTGGCTGTCAAGTTCAGCTCACGGAGGCAGAGGGTCTTATCACATATTAGTCGTGTGTGCCACTCTGTTCGAGATCGCTCATCTCCAAGTGACAATAATGAACTTGCAGGGGCCTTGCTTGAATGGTCTCAGTCTGTTACTTAATAAATGCCATGAGGTTGTTGAATAATACTGGCCGTAATGAAAGCAAAAGCAATAAACTAACGAGGGGGCCCCACAGTGGCAAGAGGTAAGGGAACAGTCCATTGAGCCCGGTCCACAGTGGATTGGTGGTCAACTCCTTTCTTCT